>JBBBWG010007113.1:0-18058 GCA_037176905.1 Azolla pinnata | reverse complement strand
TATGGAACAGGCTCATGAAGCAAGTATCATTGGGAACCGAATGTGCGGGCCGAGTAAGAGGAAAGTTTGATTTCGCAGTTTTTGCAATTATGTTGTATGGGAACTTTGTCCTCGGATGTTGTAAGCATATCGATGCGCATGGTGATTTGATTTCTTCGCCATCGAATTCGATTTTGTTTTGCTGCTGATGCATGATGCAGAATTGTAGCAAAAAAAAACACGACAAATCTTGTATGGAACAAGCTTGTGAAGCAAGTATCATTGGAACCAAATGTGCAGGGCGATTAATTGTCAGAGGAAACGATTAATCGTTCCATCCGCAGCAGCAGCTAGCGAGCTGATCAATCAACACATCGATCCGCTCATTCCATTGTGATACAAGAAAGGGGCAAACTCGATTCGATTCGATTCGATTCTGCGATGATATATATATATATATGTATCTGTGATCTCGATCGAGTCAGCGTCAGTCTGTCGGGGGTTCCACACAACAAATGAATGTTGCTTCACCATCATCATCATCATCATCATCATCATCATCATCACTATCATCATCATCACCACCACCACCACCACCACCATCATCATCATCACCATCATCACCATCATCACCATCACATCACCATCACATCACCATCGCATCACCATCGCATCACCATCGCATCACCATCATCACCATCGTCATCATCACCATCACCATCGGCATCATCATCATCATCATCATCATCATCATCATCTCTTCTTCTGTTTCTTGCATGATTTGAGTAAAGTTCTAGAAGCTTCTCCCCTCTCAAATACTCGCAGCCGTGGAAGTTTCTAGAACCCTTCGGTTTCTTCTTCCTCCCGAAAGTTCTAGAAGCTTCCGTTCTTCTTCTTCTTCTTCCTCCTTCGCTTGTGGTTCTTGAGGGTTTAGGGTTCTGCGGCCGTCGTCTGTTCTCGTCTGTTTTCTCCCGCTCCAGCTCCGCCATTTCCTTCCTTCCTTCCTTGTTCACCATCTCTCTCTCTCACCATGGCGTCCCTTGCTTCTTCTTCTTCGTCGACCTTCACCTCTTTCCCTCAAAGGCAGCTTCTCCTTTCCCCCAGGCCTCCAACTTCCTCCTCTTCCTCCTCCTTTCGGCCCCGTCGCTCTTCCGATCTTGGCACTCGCTCCATGGCGAAAGAGCTATATTTCAACAAAGATGGCTCCACTATGAAGAAATTGCAGGTTCGTAACTCTGCTGTAGATTCGGCGTCTGTTTGAAATGTCGCCTCCTTTCCAATGTCTGCTGGCCATCTGTGGATTCGACGTAGGATTGCTTGGAAAATTGCTCTTTGTTTTCCCCAGAATCGGTCCACTGTAAATAAATTGCAGCTCGTTTTGACAGTAGGAAGTGGAGAACTGTTTAGCCATTGTGCTTGATTTCCTATGTATGCATTTTGCTTTCGAGGAACTGTAGGGAGTGGAGAAACGTTTAGTCTTCCTGCTTGATTTCCTATGCATGCATTTTTATTTTCGAGAATCGTAGGTGAAGGTGAGTTCTTTCCTTGAGTTTTGTTTTGAATGAACAGATAGAACTGAAGGAATAGTCGTTCTCTTCAATTATCACTACCTGCAATTTGTTGCATGGCAAGGGGGAGCTCACATGATGTCTCAATTAGGTAAGAAGATATTTAGGGAGTGGTCTCCTCTGTATCTATACGAAGAATTTGAATATGATGCGGAAAGTCAGATATTTTCTGAAGTGGAAGGTTAAAACTTTGAAGATATTGTTTGTGTCTCGAATGCTATGTGTTGCGAATCCTCTAAATGTCGACGGAGCAAAATGTAGATGTGGATTATCTTCTTTGTTTTAGACATAGTAATTGTCCACATTTTGAATGCAAAGGTCCTCGTCTTTATTCTAGTCAGACTGTGGATTTGAGGAGGGATTTCAAAACATTTCATCCTGCGCGGCCCTTCGATTCTTCAATTGAAAGTAACTCCCTTCCCTTGCTATAACCGAACTTCATCTGAAAGACTGAATATTATGCTCAAAATTTTCCTTTCTTTGAACGATCATCAGTTATCTTTGAGCTACAGGGTTTTGATGCTGAGTACGAGCTCTTTTTTCATTTCTTTTTAGTCGATTCATGTATGGAAGTTTGTCTTTGAATAATTACATGATAAACGGAGCATCTTCGTGTAGAACAATGGTTCTTTAAAATTTTGTTTCCTTCTCTCAGCCTTCTCTGCATGAAGACGTAATTCATTTTCTCTCTTGAGTGGGAAGTCAGGAAATTCTGGAGTTTGCTGCATGTGCTGGTTTTTAATAAGACTTCTTATACCAGCTGTTAAGTGGTATCTTGCTGAAATTTTGTTTGCAGGCCGGTGTGAACAAGCTTTCTGATCTTGTTGGAGTCACTTTAGGTCCAAAAGGAAGAAATGTAGTTCTGGAAAGCAAATACGGTGCTCCTAAGATTGTAAATGACGGTGTCACTGTTGCCAAAGAGGTTTGATTCTTCTCTAGTTGAATGTGGATTAATTCGTAATTCATGCCTTTTGCCAAAATATTCATCAAATATCTTCATTTTATGTAGTTCAGATGGATTATTAGTGTAGATGGATTATTAACATACTTCGCTTTTTTAGATATTAATTATTCAGATTGTTTAAGTCATCAATGTCAGATCTAATCTGCATTCTACCCTCGAACCTGAACACAGAGAGGTTGTATCTTGTTTTACGTTTAGGTTGAGCTTGAAGATCCAGTTGAGAACATTGGTGCAAAGCTAGTAAGGCAAGCTGCGGCCAAAACTAATGATTTAGCTGGTGATGGTACAACAACTTCAGTTGTATTAGCCCAAGGGCTTATTGCAGAGGGAGTAAAGGTAATTAATAGCTTTCTAGGGCAAGTGAATATTGAAAATTTGAAGTCTATCTCTAGCTGAGGGATTAATTGTGGGAGTAGGAAGTATTGAAACCGTATTTGTGGACTTGAGGTTGCTGCATGGCTCATGTTTCTCCCTAGCTCAGTAGTATTGTATTGTGAGTATAAGGATAAATAGTATTGCTGTCTGGGAGAGCTCTTTTTATAATTGAGAGGGTTTAAAGAAGTGTTATAGCAAGAGTTTGTATCTGAGAAAGCGCTTCAAAGGCTTCACAAGAAAAAACTTGAAGTTTGGGTGCTTTTAGCTATGATTAATTTTCGAGAAATCTTTATTTATAGGTGTTGAACGTATTGTTGTGTTTGCAGGTAGTTGCTGCCGGGGCTAATCCTATTCAAATTACAAGGGGTATTGAGAAGACAGTAAAGGCCCTTGTTGAGGAGTTGAAAAAAATCTCAAAAGATGTGAGTTTCTTCCGATTTCAATTCTCAAAGTTTTTGTGAACAGTTGATTTAAGATAGTTTAGAAGAAGACTGTGTTTTTAAGTCAGGAATCACATTGGACATTATAGCAGGGAGATTAAGAAGCCAGTCATTGTTATTCTGTGGAATTTATGGCTACGTTTCTCTGTTGAGATTGAAATTAATATCGTTGGTAATTGTGATGTTAAGGTTGAAGATAGCGAATTGGCTGATGTGGCTGCTGTTAGTGCGGGCAACAATTATGAAGTGGGGAATATGATTGCTGAAGCAATGAGTAAAGTTGGGCGGAAAGGTGTTGTGACTCTTGAAGAAGGGAAGAGTGCAGAGAACAGCCTTGTTGTTGTAGAAGGCATGCAGTTTGATCGAGGTTACATTTCTCCATATTTCGTGACAGACCCAGAGAAGATGATAGTGGAGTATGTCAACTGCAAGGTTAGTTATATTTAGTGTAATTAGTGTTACTCTCCTCTCACTCTTTTTACAGGAAGATTTTCTTGTTTTACAAAGCTTGATTTGAGGACACTTGGAAGTCTTTAACTATTGGACTGCCTACTGTAAAACTCTTGATGAATGTGTCTCGATGCCTTTTTATGGAGTAATATGGTCTAGATAATTGAAGATTTGTAGTATAATTCAGACATATTTGATATCTAAAACCTTTCGGAAACGGTGGCCAGCATCTCCTTGCAGACAAGAAAATTACTACTGCCAGAGATATTATTGGAATTCTGGAGGATGCTATCAAGGGTGGCTATCCTCTCCTAATCATCGCTGAAGATATTGAACAAGAAGCACTTGCCACACTTGTTGTGAATAAATTGAGGGGTAGCCTGAAAATTGCAGCCTTGAAAGCTCCTGGGTTCGGTGAGAGGAAAAGCCAATATTTAGATGATATTGCCATCCTGACTGGAGGTAAAGTATACTTTTTAACGTGTGATTACCTTCTCTTTTTGAATTATCGAAATTTAATTGTCTACAGGAGAGAATTACTGAATTATTTTGTTGCAAGAAACTGTATGTGCTATTATTTGTTCAATACGAAATGAATTTCAGGATGTTATTTTCTGACATGGGTAACTTGCTATATTTGTTATTGGACCTGTGCAGGCACTGTTGTTAGGGACGAGGTTGGCCTATCTTTGGATAAGGTTGGTAGGGAAGTGTTGGGCACTGCTGCAAAGATTGTGCTTACCAAGGATACAACCACGATTGTGGGGGATGGCAGTACACAAGATGAAGTTTCTAAACGTGTGACGCAAATCAAGAGTTTGATTGAGGTAAAAGGTGTCAGTAAAGTTTCTGACTTTTTCAGTGCAAATCTTTTGAGAGCTCCCCTTGATTATCTTCCTTTTCTGTTTGTTTATTTGGGTAATGATTTTGTTCCTTGCTTTTATTGTTTGTTTGGTTGGTATAGGTGGCTGAACAGGAATATGAGCGGGAAAAACTGAATGAAAGAATCGCTAAGCTGTCTGGAGGGGTTGCGATCCTCCAGGTAATTTATTTATCAAGGAATATCTAGTCTCAGTACTTTTGTGGTGTTTGGCTTATTAATTATTTATGCCTGCAAGTGCCTCTTGGGTCACTTCCTCACATGGCATTATATCTGGTGTTTAGGTGTGTACATTATAATTGATCTAGAAGCTTACAATGTGTGCTACTGTGGCAGGTTGGTGCTCAAACCGAGACTGAGTTGAAGGAGAAGAAGTTAAGAGTTGAAGATGCATTAAATGCGACAAAGGTATTTTAAGCTATCTGACCCCAGTTTCTTGGCTTTTAGTTCGGATGAATGATCATTTATTTGCGAAGAGAACTCGTGTTTTATATGCAGGCTGCTGTTGAGGAGGGTATTGTGGTAGGTGGAGGATCTGCGTTGCTAAGATTGGCTTCTAAGGTTGATGCCATCAAGGAAACACTTGAAAATTATGAGCAGCAGGTATTTGAACTATTGCATTTCGAAAGCCATGTGAATCTCTTCATCCTAACAAACACAAACAGATAATCCTGTTCATTGACTGCTATGTTTCTCATCAAACATTCATTGAAGCAATTTATTTTAATTGTTTTGAGTTAGAGGTGCAGTAAAACATCCTTTTAATGGAATTGTAGCTGAAACATAAGTTTCTATATACAGAATCATTATTAATCTGGGTGAGTTTTGCTGTAGGTTGGGGCTGATATTGTGAAGAGAGCTCTGAGCTATCCATTGAAGCTAATTGCAAAGAATGCAGGTGTAAATGGCAGCGTGGTGGTTGAGAGAGTCCTGTCTAATGATGACCCAAAGTACGGTTATAATGCAGCAACGGGTGCCTATGAAGATCTTATGGCTGCTGGTATTATTGATCCCACAAAGGTATTGTCTGTAGCACATCAGCAAAATGGCGTTTGTACACTCTTCAAGCTCTTAGTGTAATGATCTTGTTCTCATCAGCATGAGTAAACGTGTAAAGGGATTATGAGTTAGTGTTTGCTCAACAATGACTCCAGAAATTATGGCCTTTGTCATGGTTTCCTGGCGAAGATGTTTTCACTCATGACATCTGACATGATAAAGACCATTGTTCACCTTGTCATGTGTTAACACAACTGCCTGCTAATGTATGATGGCATATTGCATTGAAGCATGTTAGAATGTGATGGTAAAATTATAATACCAACTGAAGTATGAAACTGAATGCAATGTCTTATTGTAAGCTATATCTATGCAGCATCTTTTGATTGATGTTTGGTTTTCAGGTAGTAAGATGCTGTTTAGAGCATGCTGCTTCGGTGGCCAAAACATTCCTCACATCTGATGTTGTCGTTGTGGAGATCAAGGAGCCTCAACCCACAGCTCCAGTTGGAAACCCAATGGAAAATTCTGGTAATAATGAATATATATATATATGCATGAAACACTTGTTGGAGGAATTTTCCCATCTGTTGGGGCATACTGCGTGTTTGCTTAGGATGCGTATTGCATCCTTCACCTTAGTCTACATGGTTGTTTTGCAGCATTACATTTTTTATCCATAATTGTGCTATATCTTTGCATAGGATTTTCCATACTCGAGAAAATTCAGTGGTTTACTCATGTATTAGATGCATAATATGTGACAATTATCCAATCCTGAGGTACTGTTATATGATATGTGACTCTGATTTAACAAGCCACTTCAGTCATGATCGTTGAATATTCTGCATTAGGGTATGATTAATTTCTACTTTAGTCCAGATAAGACTGATGCTAAACTAATATGCAAGGGCCTCGGACTATTGTTATGTATTATGAGTATTCTTGTGGGCTAATATCATTTTAATGCATGTTTCGGAATGATGATGGCTTCTTGAAAGGATACTATTTGTATTGTCTTAACGTGGGCCTTTCTTATGGCAGGTTACGGTTACTAAAAGGCATAGTGAGTATAGCTCTATAGGAGGAGGCCATCACATTACATTTATATGAAGGATTGATACACAGTTTTCTGTAGAAAATGTCTGTTGTGGAGATCTATCTGTGAGCTGGAAGCTGGTAGAGTTGATTTCCGTTGCAAAAGGGAAGTTGTTGATGGAAACAGTGTTAAAAATCAGATGGTTCATTTCGTGAACACAACAAATCTGCAATGTTGTAAGCAAGAACGGCCTGTTTTGTGAGGTGCCCTTTCTCTCCCCAGGTTTTACACATTGCTTTGAATAACAATGGTAGGAGGTTAGTACATAAGTTTAGCAAGCTATGCTGACAAAGGGCGGCATAGACAAACTCATTGTAGTATTTTTGAAAATTGTTTGGACTGTCATCTGCAAAGCTGAGTCTTTGTCAGTGATGGAAGAAAGTTGTATGTACTTTCAATCTTTACTCTAATCTACACGAAAAAAAATTTCCTTAGTTTGTGAAAAGCTTCTATTTGATAAGCAAATTGTGGGCGAACATGTAGATTCTGGTTTAGACAAATTGTTTCCTGTTAGCATTCAGGAAAGAGTTGGAACCTAATAGTTCCAAATATGATATCAAATTATATGGAGCACGATTCTTTTGTATCAGTTTCCTTATCTTGCAAACCGTTTCCAATCTTTTTGCTAGACAAATTGTCCTTGAGGTGTGCAAAGAGGTGTCCTAGCTACTACGGACTCAACAAAGGTATGTGTTTATTTTCTTAACATTCACCTCCGTATCGCTTTTGAGATCAGATTATTTTTTCTTTCATCGCTTTTGAAGTAACTGGGAGGAGTCATATTTTAGATGATTTCTCAGAGCCCAGGTGGGGAAACCCACCATTCATAGCCTAATTCATAGCTTACAAAAATATTAGTTTCCTTGGCCATTACTAACATTATCGTAGATTAGACCTTCATGATAATAATCTAACAAGAGCAGTAACAAGCGATAAGGACTGTATAGAAGAAGAAAAGCTTCAAAGAAGAGAAACATGGGCCACGGCCTCAACAAAGGTGTGGGCATTAACATTCATCCCCTTAATCGCATTTGAGATCAGATTATTCCATTCTTGTATTGATTTTGAGTCTAACTGGAAGGACTCATATTTTAGATGATTTCTCAGAGCCCAGACCACCATTCATAGCCTACATAAATATTAGTGTCCTTGGCTATTGCTAACATTATCGATGGATTAAACCCTCATGATAATAGTCTTAACAGGGGGCAGTAACAAGTTGGTTAGCGTTCTAGTGCGCAAGCCAAAGGAGCATGGGCAGTTATAGAAGTTCATCTAGAATCAAAAGTGGATAATGCATTATATCATGATGGCAAAAGCTGTCATTCAGTATGTATAGTCGTATGGTCGAGTTAAGAAATTTCAACATCATGAGCCTACAGAGGTTGCTAGCCATGTGTCATAAAGAAGTTGGAAGGGCAAAAAAAGGGGGGGCTAGTCTCTAGGTATTTGTCGATGAATTGGATCAATGCCCAGTACCAAAGCATACATAAGTGGACAAGCCAATAGTAGTATTGAATTGACTAGACCTTTCCAATCAACGATTTGATGTTCAGTCTCCCTCAATAACGTTTCCCCATGGCCAATTTGGAAAGCAAGTTGATATGTCCATCCCGTCCTTTAGAAGTTTACATGTCTTATTCTCTATTGCTACAGGTGGATGTGTGCATTTTCATCACACGGAACACAAGCTTGGTTCATTGATGTGACAAAGAAAAGAGGAAGTTCTTGCTTTAACGCATATCAATGGTTGAAAGAGATGCCTTAATAGACCTTCTCTATGAGCGTGTGTTACATGTGATCTTTAGGCAGGGTTTGGAGCAAAAACCTAATCGTGACGATCTTAGTAGAGTTCTTTCGATCCAGCCTTGTTGTTCATAAGCCCAAACCATCACCATAAATAAACATCTACATAGTTAAATTTAAGTGTCTGAATATTCACCTTTGAGGAAAGTAGCTTGATTTATTTAGAGTCCACTCCTCGAAAGGGACCTTCCATCGGCTTAATGGAAAGATTGTGTTTGGTGTCGGAAGAATGCAAAAAGCATGAGATAGAACACAATGTGCTCTATTCCTGTCTTTTGACTTGAGATGCATCTAGAAGTCCCATCCTTATTTGAAATGTCAACTTGCAAAGGCTTAGTAGCTTAAATAGAAGGCTATGAGTTTTTCCACCATTCCTAGCTAGAGACCTGTGATATACAAAGGTCCTAGATCCTTCTTAGTGCCCCATGCCACTGAATAGGTTCAATAAGAAGATCGTGTATATGCAACAACAAGAGCTTAGCCCCAAAACAAAGGGAGTGAATGAAAAGATGTAGGAACACAATTATTGAAACATACTTATATATGTAGTTGAAAAGATCAAATTCTGGGCAAAGGAGGTTCAATATATGCAGTTAAGCTATCTATCTATCACCTTCAAAACCCATGAAGGCGCTAGTGTCAAGGACCAGCGAGAAACTGAGATACGCAGCCAGTCGCCAAAAAATTATTTGGACCGACAAGAAAGTGAGAAACAACTATTTGGGTACACAGAACTGACCTGATAAAAAGTTGTCCCCTTGATTGGAAATTTGTACTATCTTTTGTTGAACCCAAAATCATGGACAATCACTATTGGGTGTGGAGAAACAAAACATGATTCTCAAACTAGAGGTATAGTCTTCAGTGCTAATGTCGGATCAAAGACAAAAGCGAGAAAGAAGGGAAACTTACCAGAAAATGTGCAATAAAATTATAAATTACATTCTAATACCTGCTAAAGCTAGAAATTATAAATTAATGCCTTGTTTTAAAAATCAAGGTGCAATTAATTGATTAACATCAAATCAATCAATTGTAAGCTCAATTAACATTAGATTAACTAATTGAGTAACACTCAATCAATTGATGAGCACAAAATTATCATGCTAATCAATTAACTAGATCCTAAAATTGCGAAATTGTGTTAATCTAATATAGTTAGGGAATCAATTAGGATCAATCAGTGGGAAGCGATTAGGAATAAAATCAGTTAAAGTTATACTTACTAACAGAATTAATTGGGTGTTAATTTTTAGTGGAAGATAAGAGTGAACATTAATTTGTGATCTTTTATTTTAGTAGGCATTAAATGTAATTTATAGTTTTGTTAGGCGTTTGCTGGTAATTCTAGAATTACCAGCAAACGCCTAACAATGGTAGCCTGGTGCTCTAGAATTACGTAGCAAATTAAAGGCACAAAACAAAAGAACAAAAGGGTACAGAAATCAGGGTTTAGATTTCCAATATTGTTTTTCCCACTGTACATACAATGCCATTGAATATATGACCCTTTGTGCTGGTGCTTTCCTTTGGGGCCTTTGTCTTCAATAACTAATGATAGGATAATTCACAATGTGGGAAAAGGCAAGGGAGGGTAAATGTGAATAACAACTATTGGGAAATCTTGTTTGATTCTGTACAAATTGATGTGTCCCAGAAAGCCTAGATGCCGGTGGATGATGCCTCTTTTGGCATCAAAAAGACATGTTACTAGCAGATAGGAGGATTCGGATCCGCGTGCATGCAAAATGCAGTCGGATTTCGATGAGTTGAAATGCCTAGTAAACCCAAACACACACCCAACATTGGTTCATGGAGATGGATCATAGAATGTGGAGTTGAAAGGCCTAGTGAACCCAAAGACACACCCAACATTGGTTCATGGAGATGAATCATAGAATGTGGTGTGGGAGGAGGAGGGGGTTCGAGGAAATCGGGACGTAGCGGCTCTGGAGCTCGAGGAGCACCATCCGATCGGCGATGAGGTCGTGGATGATGCGCTCGACGTGGGAAGCGAGGGTCGAGAGGCTAGAGTTCAAGCCTTGGGAGCAGAGCTGTAGAGAGCCGAAGAGCTCGCGGAGGCTGCTGCCATATCCATTGTTAGCGAGCTGCTGGCTCGATAGCCCAAGCCGCCGTCGAGCTGGTGCAGGTCTAGAAGTAGCCTCCCAGCCAACTGCGTCGAAGTCGAGTATCATGTCAATCTTCTCGCGTAGGGACTTGGCGATCGAGCACGCTTGGTGCCATTCTGCGAGGAGTGCTTTCGGAAACCCTAATTCCATGAGCTTGACGCCGGGGAGGCGCCGCTGCCAATGTTGTTGTTGTTGCCGATACGGCCGAGGCCGTCGCGGGAACACGAGCTTGAGCCATTGCAGGACCATGAGAGGAACCTTGGAGGCAGGATTAGGAGCCTTGGGAGGGGGAAGCTTAGAGCCAGAATATTCGGAAGCCTTCCTTCTTTTGTGGCCCAGCCTCGGCTCCTCGATGTGCGCAATCGATTCGCACCTGCGCAGCTTCGTCTGCGCCCTCCGGAGCCCCGCCTCGTCGCCGAGGCCCTTGTCAAGCATGGAGAGCGCGAGCTCAATGTGGCGCTGGCAGAGGCGCACGCCGTCGATGCAGTCGCGCAGCGTGTAGCACGCATCGAGGAGCTTGAAGATGGCGAAGTCGTCCATAAATCGTTTCCTGTCTGGAATCAGGTGTCTGGAATCCGAGTGTAGTAGGAGTGTCTGGAATCCGAGTGTAGTAGGAGTGTCTAGAATCTGAATGTGTAGTAGGAGTGTCTGGAATCTGAATAGTGTAGGAGTGCCTGGAATCCGAGTGTAGTAGGAGTGTCTGGAATCGAGCCTTGGAGTGTCTGGAGTGTCTGGAATCAAGTCTAGGAGTGTCTGGAATCGAGTCTTGGAGTGTCTTGGGTAGAAAGAAAGAAAGAAAGAAAGAAAGAAAGATATATTAACGTCTTCTGTCTTCTGATGAAGGCTAAGATAAGTGCCCAATCTCCCATCTTGTTGTTTATATAGTCGGGATCGGAGATATGGGCATCTGTCTGTCTAATGAATGGATGGATGGATGAATGAATGAATGAATTGATCAATGGAGCATGGATCGGGGATAAGAGATGAGTCATGCGGACGATAATAATCTGCAATCTGGCTTCCTCTCTTTTCTCACCACGTACAGGGGGGGGGCTACTGCGATCATCATTTTCGATGCCTTTCCGTTTTCCTTGTCCCTTGTTCTTTTGGCCAAAAAATCAAATAGCTCCGTCCATGTTGGTAGGCTCCCCCTCCCCTCGCCCCGGATGCTATGTACGATCACTCGCCTCGAGAGATTATACTGCGATTTTCGCATTCGATCATCTCCGATTTCGTTTACTTCTTATCGGAGGAAGAAACGAATCATCAGCCTGAGAGAGGAAGTGTTGTTAAGAGGCCCAATCTCCTGTTGTAAGTTGATTCACATCACTTCATTTGACCACGCCTCCTTGTCTGGCTAAGCTTTCGAGAGTGCGGAGAAAACAAGGAAATTACGAGCGGTGCATGCATGAAGTTGGGGATGGATCCGCTCGATCGCATCCTCGCCTTCCTTTCATCGTCGATCCAATCGCTGCCATTCAAGGAATGCTGGCTCTCTGAGATCTTACATTAAAAGGAATGCCGCCATTATCGTCCTACCTGATGAAGGAATGGAACTGGCGGAATGAATGCGATATGTCGCGAAGTCAAAATCACCGACTCGAGAGAGGTATCGATGGAACACGCACCTTCCTTTTGCGGTAGTAAAAGCAAAGGAGGTAAAAAAGGGAATCGGAAGAGAGAGTGACACTTGCTTCGAGTCCGAAGTGTGGCTATCGAAGTTCAACAAAAAAAATTTCGAAGCCTTCGCTTGTAGTTTTGTTAATGACAGGGCTAGTTCGGACAAAAGGTGTGATTACTTGTGATTAGAAGGTAAAAGCTTCTATAATTAAGACGGGGGCGATTTCGTTTTGATTTGTTCTCTTTCTTTCTTTCTTTTTTTCTTTCTTTCTTTCTTTCTGAGCTTTGGTGGTCAAGGAACTCTTGGAGCTCCCTTCCTTCCAACACATGCATGTAGATGGATTTGGTCACTGTCCCTCAAAGGGAAGTGGGGGGTCATTCATGACACATGAATTGCAAAAGTGAGAATGAAATGCTAGGTAGGATGTGGACCCCCTAACTTCTAAGGCCATACTTACATGTATATATTTCTAAATGGTCCTCAGAGGGAATAGTGAGAAAAAAGAGACCTGACTTTGAGGGCAAAGTATCACACCACTTGGAGCTCGGGATATCTCCATGCGATCAGATTGTGATTGGCACATCCAATTCTGTCGAATTCCATTCCCGGATCGAACAGAATGTGCATGACAATACTCCATTCTTTAATGGCTTTTAATGTATCTGCCTTCAATTAATGCTTGTCGCATTGTATTCCTTTGTTTTAAAAACTAAATGTTATATCTCGGGGTCTCCTGTTGTAATTTTATATGCGTATTGCTTGTTTTCAAGAGAAAAATCTTTCTATTAGTTGGAGAGAATACAGGAGAAAAACAAGCTAATTGTCGCATTGTATTCTTTCGTTTACAAACTAAATATATACGGCTCTCAGTCTCTCCTACTGTATTTTATATATGTTTCTCAAGAGAAAAACCCTTCTATTAATTAGAAGGAATGCAGGAGAAAGACCAAGATAAAAATCCAGAGAAGCTGTCTATCTATAGATAAGATAGATAGATAGATAGATCAAGGAAGAATAGCCTAAGCACCGACCGATTATGGTTAAACCTAGTGCTCTTATTAAGCAAGCAGGTCCCAAATTGTGCCACATTTGGATTATAGTCATACTAAAACATAGGGAGGTTAAATTGAGAGATATCGCCATGGATTATAGCTGTAGTTATGGCCCAAGCATTGCGGTGGAGTCAACCCCAATCGGTACTACAACCACCATACCAGATGGATTCGAATCGCCCTTGTAAAAGGGGGCTCTCTTTAATGGCTTTTCGCCACCTTCTGGAGCCGTAGCTGGAACATGCGGGGAATCCACGCTTTACTCCATGAGTGTGTGCCGGCTTTACGAGCCGCGTTCCGATGAATCTGCGACAACGATCGATCGATCGATCGATCGATCGAAGAGCGGCTCGATCCGATTTAAGCAACGCATGCATGCATGCATGCATGTACATTGCATCGCTTGCAAGTGGGTAAAAGGATCTCTTGGAGGAAAGGACAGCCTCTGGAGAGTTGTTTTAGTAGGAGGAGAGAATCGCTAGGGGTGGGTTGGTGGTTTGGACATGCTTATCCGGGGCTGTTGGCTCGGGCAGATGTCTAAGAAAAGCCGCAATTCCAGGAGCAACCTCTTGTACCATGATCATGTATCATGATCTTAATCGATGCAAACAACAGACTCGTTCTTTTTCTGCATGCGCGTTCTTGTGCGCGGTAACATTGTCTTTGAATAGTTCTTGATGAATTTTGTAGTAGAAACGTTCCTCGAATCCTAAGATCTGTACGTGTTAAGCTCCAAATCACGAGAAGCTGGAACCGACCGAGTGAGAGGTTTTTTGTAGGTGCCCTCAACAGTGACTTGCTCATCTGAACAAGTTTTGCCACAAGTCTTTGGACAAATCTTGATGAATTTGCGGTAGAAATTTTCTTGATGCCTCTATAGGTGACCTTAAAGAGTGACTTGCTCTGAACAAGTTTCGCCACAAGTCTTTGGACAAATCTTGATGAATTTGCGGTAGAAATCTTCTTGATGCATTTGTAGGTGCCCTTAAGAGCGACTTGTTCTTCTGAACAAGTTTTGCCACAAGTCTTTGGACAAATCTTGATGAATTTGCAGTAGAAATTTTCTTGATGCCTTTTTACAGGATCTTTTGCATTCTGCATCTAGCGGCTTCTTTCCAAACATCCATCCACATTAGCGACGTCCTCTTGACAGACATGGGCTTGGCTTTGCAGCTTTTAGAGCACAAGGACTAGAACTAATAATGTTTCTTGATGGATCGGTGGGGTCTTCTTGTACTTCTTCTTCTTCTTCTTCTTCTTCTTCTTCTTCATGCAGCTACGATCCCAAACTCGAGCGTGACATACGATGCTGGCTCAACGTGCTACTTTGACAGTGTTCGCTCCGATCGGGTTTGGTCGGTCTCGGAATCGATCCGCGAAGGAAAATATCTTTGAGTGACGCTTGGGGACGTCAGCGGGAGGAGGAGGTGCTTTCGAATGCACTTTGGCGAAATCGCGATCGATGGATGCGAAGTTGGCATGATGATGAATGGATGAATGGATGAATGGATGAATGGATCGATTGGATCGATTGGATCGATGTGCAATCGATGAGATGGTGATGATCGATTCGATATATTCGATCCGTGGAGGTGGTGGCCCAAATGCTGCCCATGCCTATGAATGAATGAATGAATGAATCAATCAATTGAATGAATGAATGAATGATGGCACTATGCATATGGATGGGCTGATGATGATATGATCGATCGATTTCGATCAACGGTGCCCCCAAATGGCTGACCATGACAGAGCAAGTTGTGGCGGCGCCCAAAGAGGCGCAGGAGAGCTAGCTGACTTTGGGCAAAAACAACTGAGTCGCGACGAAATGAGGAATTCGAACCAATGAATGAATGAATGATTTGCATGCATGCGATGCATGAACGATGGAGAGAGAGAGAGAGAGAGAGATTGAATGGGGATTGGGATGCGAGAAAACAAGTGGCGCCCGATGCGCAAGACGGTATTGTGCCCCTGCAACAAGGGGCGCTCGCGGGCGGTTGGTTTCACACCGTATACTCGGGCATCGTAGAAGCTGGAAAAGCATCATGGGAAAGGAACCAAGCAGCAAGACTTGAGAATCGGATCGAATGATCGCAATCTGATAAGCAGTATGATGATGATGATGGCAGTGATTGTGATGATGATGATGATGATGGCGATGATGATGATGATGACGATGATGATGATGATGACGATGATGATGACAGTGAATCCCACTTGTGTTTGGGGCCAATGTTGTGGGGCTCTAGATCCCAAACAACAACACTATCTAGTGTCGAACAAAAACTTCTGATCGATCGATCCAATTTAAGCGGCCTGTTGCGTTGACGAGGAAGGGCAATGTTTGTGCCGATCTTGTCGCGAGCTTCGAGCGCTAGCTCTTGTGCCAGCTCCGCGAGCTCTCAGTCGCCGCCAATCACACCACGAGGTGCAACTACGACATATATCGTTGTTGCGAAAACATGACAAGGATACGTGAAAGTCAAGGCAGCACCCCAGGGGCCTTTGACCAGAGGATACTTATGGCTAATAAACAAGCCGAAAATGAGAAAGTTTCGGTGCTTTCCATTAGCAAAGGAAAGAGAAATTACAGTCTATCCAAGATTGGGATTACAGAAGCTTTTGGCTTGGTGAGATCGGTAGATTAGGGTTTCGGAGAGATTCAATTTCGGATCAGGGTTTGTGAGAGATTCGATTCGATTCGAACGAGCGTGATTGCAAGCTCGAATACCCACGGAAAGCTTATCTTATCTTTGCTATAGATGAGATGGGCGACGGGGAAGGGAAGAAGAAGTCGGATGGATATGGATGAAGTATCTCGACGAGAGCTCGATGTGAAGGAATCTTCACAAAGGCGTTCCTGAGAGATCAACAAGTGGCAGACGGATCGACAGTGTTGTCCGTTAGAGCTCATCTGTTTGTTTGAATGCGATTCGGGCCCTGATGTCCTGACCCGATGAATCCATCTCTTTCGAGTAACAAAGCCGAGTGAAAAAAAAAAGAAGCAACAGAAGATGCATTCATGTACAGCTGAAAAGCTGGGCACAGATCGATCGAACCCTGACTTGCGCTGAAGAACGCGGATGCCGGATGTTGTGCGCTCTCGCTACCAAGATATTGAAGTTTGGCGCTTACCTACCCATCTTTTTCCTTTTTTTCGATTCGCGTTAGTGATTCAAGCTACGAACTGGCGATTACATCTTGGGGATTTATGCAAGGCTCTAGTTTGAACAATCCGACTATTCCCACTTACTGAGGGCAAAATATATCACAATATTAGGATCTACTAATGATAAGCGGTATTTGAGAGAGATTAGAGATAATAGCATGGTTTAAGAGTGATTAACCTCACCAAGCACTCCCAAGCGAAGAACTGAAAACTAATCCAAAACAATAGTTGTGTCCCATACCACATGTGATTACCTTGGATATACCTCGGAAGTTTGACAGGTACGGATCTGTTGGCCAGAGAGCATAGCCTCACTAAGGGAGTCTTCACAACATCTTAGGGTACCGTACTAAAGGAAATAACTAGTCCCTTTTATATAAGTCAAACTTCCGAGGCTTCCTGACCACTAGTCTAGTGACCATATGGGTTTGACCCTGTTCTATGATAACCGGTTTCCCCTCTTACTTTTAAACCATTCAAATTAGCCTTATACATTGGTTCGTAATGTTACGCCCATAACACAAACTCGAGTGCGTTGTAAAGGTAGCATTCGAGAAGCTTCCACTGCTATGCTAGGGGAGTTTTGAGTTCTTCAAAGGTGTACTTGCATCTCCATTTCCATATAAACCAACCCGTAATCCTATTGATAATTCTCTATTGCTCCTCTTCTAGAGTTGTAGCTTGGTGAATTGAGTTAACATACGGTATAGAGGAGGGACAAGCACCTACAAATGCTATTGCGAGGGAGCTGGTGATACAGACATGCATATTCATCTGTCGATAGAGAACATCATGCCGAAGTAGTTTCATCCAATAACTTTTAGGAAGTTATAGAACATTCCGGATCATAATAAAGACCGATCTATTTTGACCAATTAGTTAGACCGGTTAATTATGTTAAATAAGACCATGGGTTTCAATTATGACTGTCATGTGAAGCTGTAGTAAGGTTGCGTCTACGCACGCTATGCCCAAATCTACACTTGGGTTGCATCCACGGAGCGACAAAATCTAACATGTTGGGAAATCTAACACGTCGCGTCATGTTGCGTCAACAACGTAACAAATTTGACGGGTTAGGAAAAACAATTTGCGGCAAGGTTGCATCAACTGCACCATAGCCACGCGGTTAGCATGTGGCAACGTTGTGGCAAATTAGTGGTAAATTTGACACTTAAAGAAAAACGAACTTGCGACAAGGTCGCGGTAAGCTCGCGTGAAGTTTGACGCGATTCTAATTACGATATTATACTACCTGATATTGTCATAATATTTGCTAGTTTCATTCCTTTTATCAATTGGGATAGAATCTGTAAATTTGTAAAACTAGGCAAACGAATCTTCCATGTCCGAGGAAATACATTATCATCTCCGATTGAGAATACACCTAATTCACCTTTTGGAGCCTCCACTCTCACATAATGTTCTTGCTTAGGCAACTTAAGTGTGGGGGGAGAATTTTATTGCGACCAATGGACTCCTATCTATCTATCTATCTATCTATCTATCTATCTATCTATCTAT
>JBBBWG010007102.1:12527-23029 GCA_037176905.1 Azolla pinnata | reverse complement strand
AAAAGGAAAGAGTACCTTCTTTACAAGTGCATATAGCTTCGGCAACGTGGCTATGGAGTACACAGTTTCCGACATCAGGATGATGTCATAACCACCCTCCGAGGCATCAACATCATCGATTGCCCTTTCGCATGCTCGGCTGCTCGACAGCTTCCTTGCGTGCCGCTTTTTCAGACCTCGATCCATGTTTGAATCATTGTGCTTCTCAACCGTGCTTTCAGCCGAACCGTCTTGTAACGATTCTCCTCCTACTTGGCATACACCATCATGCGAGTCCGGACCTATCTCGTTCAATAGCTCTGGATTGAATACTGAGAGAAAGCCCTCCATCTTGCTCCAGTCCCCAGCATAGTAGTGTATATCAGGTGCCAGCTGTTTCATCTTATTCAGACCGCTATCACCTTGATGCTGACTCTGTCGGGCAGATGCAAGATCAAGATTTGCAGCCACATTGCGGATAGTTAAGCTTTGTAACACCTCCACATTGAAGTCCTGAAAGTGTACGGTGGATGCTCCCTGAAAACAAGCATTATATGATTAGGGTTTTGGCTTTTGGCTTTAAGGCAATCATAGGCAAGCAAGTGATAGAAAGAGACAAAGATTCTGGATGCGAATGTGACCATGAGATCTAAGCATTACGATATCTGGACAAATGAAATCCAAATCTCCCTGCACTATAATTGGATATAGAATAAAAATGTAGAATTTACACCCATGAGACCAAGAACTAATAACTCATGTGTGTGAGAGGGAAAGAGAGAACAGCAATCCACCTTCCTGGCAACAGATATCTGAACAAAAAACCTATTCTGCTTACAATGAGAGGAAAAGAACCATGCATTTACAGGTGAAACGTGGGCAGCGGAGAGAGAGAGAGAGACCTTAAGACAAGCATAAATTCCAGGTAGGCCATGGCCGCATCCAAGCTGATTTTTGCAGTAGTAGAAAAAGTTAGCAATTTCCACGAGACAGAAACACATTATATGTACAAATACACAATACATTGTGAATACAAAAATGTACAAAGCCACGTTATACATACAAATGTACACAACACGTTTACATAATTTACAACTTTGATATCAATTTGTTTTGAGAAAAGGAACACAAATACCGACTTCTAGCACACGCTTTCCTCTGAATGACAATCTTCCATCCTTGACCTCATCCTGCAGAATGTTCACGAGGTCAGCCGCACACTCCCATAGCTTCAAACCTCCTGCGAAAAACAGCGCCTTATCTCTTCGAGCTGATTGAAAAACAACAAAACAGCAAGTCTGTTCATTCAGCAGAAAAAAGGATAATACCTTCGTATTTTCCTGGAATAAGATCCGAGTTTCCTACACCCAATATCTCTGTTGAATTTACCCGGCCCTGGGAGAAACCATTGATTTCCAAAGTCGATGAATTGCTTGTCCATATTATTACCCTTTCAACTGATTAGTGTAGTGATACACTGAATAGCCCTGTACAACTGCTAGCCAGCTAATGATACGCTACCTCCTCTATAGAGACTATAGCACCAATGATGCACTAATCATGGTAAACACCTTCAGATATGCAAACATCAGGTATTATCTCATTCCAATCAAGGAAACAAGAATGGCAGATTCGCATCTATGGAAATGATTTTAGATTTTATCTTCATATTTTTGCTTCAATGTTTTCATATGTTCAAAAAATTCTTGCATATAAGTCAATAACAGATACCATCTTGTCCAAATAAAAAGAAAGGAAACCCGGGCTTCCATCCATGGAATACCTTCAGAGATCATCTTTATATTTGCACTTAAAAATTTTCCATGCTCATGAAACATGAATAGCATGCACTTCGTACATGCCAATGTTAGACCTTATCCCATTCAGGCTTTAGAAGGGAAAAACAAATGCCAGATTCAAATACATGGGATGCCTTCAGAGATTACTATCCTATTTTCACTTAAAATTTCAATTCTCATGAAAAAAATCACGGAATGTAAAACTGTATGGATGGAAAAGTATATCGATCAAATTCGGTTAACAACGACTAAGGGTGAATAATATCTGGGCATCTGTAGCAATGTAATGATAACAAAAAGTTCGACAGGTACAAACTCGTGATGCTAATACCTACATTATATTAGAATATACCTTCAACAAGACAAGCCCACCCTGCAAGTTGATTGTCTCAGTTGTGAAGGGCTTGGAATTTACCACCTGAAAAGAGTAATCAGAAAATTACTCACATATGTGGACATTGTAAGCACACATGCCAACACATATGTGTGTGTACTTACTGGATAGGTATTTACATATATTTGATAGTATGTGCATACATGTACATAGATGCTTGTATGTGTTATGTAGATACACATGTATGTCTGCATGTAAGTACACAGGTATGTGCGTATCTGTGTATGCACGGGTGAAGTACGTATGTGAAACACACTTAAATTGTATGGTGTTAGCTGAAAATTCATGGTATTTTTCAAAAATACGCAGGAGCAATCCACACCATGATACACGGCATACCACTGACCCAGGACTGAAGCCCGTCAGAAAGAGAGATGGCCAAAGCAGAACATACATACTTGCAACAACAACAACAACAACAACCACAAAAAACGAAATTTTGCTACAAATTTTTGAAAGTAAGAAAGACTTTGCATACATCTGAAGGAAAGACTTCTACGGAAGGAGGCAGAGAGTCGTGCCCTTCTTCCTCGTGATCTCCGTGGTCTTGCCCTTGTTTTCTATGCTGCGGGTGAGGAGGGGAGCATTGATTCTTGGCATCGCAGCTGCTGCTGAGGTTGAGGCAGCTATGGGGTCCAGGCAAGCAGGAGAACAGAGAGTGGGACTTCATGGCACGATCCAAGAGCTTCACGAGTCTCTCTCTGTCGTCGAAGGATCAGAGATCCTCCTCGTTCCCCTGTTCTTCTGAGGACTCTGCTTTCGGAAATTGCCCAAAATAGCCCTGGATCCAAAACCCTGGAAGATGCCCTTCCACTTTTGGAAATTGCCAAAAATAGCACTTCTGGATCACAAAACCCTGGAAGATGCCCTTCCACTTTTGGAAATTGCCAAAAATAACCAAACCTAGAGAAACACCTGATTACCAAAAAAAATAACTTGGGATCCAAACCCTAGAGAAACACCTGCCTTACAAGTGAATATACATCAAACATGTTCATATATAGACGAATATGCATATATATATATATATATAGATATACATATATATGTGTGCATATACACATAAATGTCCCTTTTACCAAACTCTGGACATCATCGGTTGCTTGCTCTGATGATCGAGGATATGATTCGTGTCGATAATCGTCGGTCCCTTGATGGGAGGGCGGGGAGTCCAAATTCCCTTGTGTGATTAAGCGTTTGCCGAGAGCGGGGGAGAGATTTGAGAGAGTGGATCGCCTGCCGGAACGCGCTTCGCATTCGTAGATAGATGGATGCGTAATCAGATGAATATTGAGCGTGTCGGGGGGGGAACAAAATCGGATGGACGCACGTGAGTGAGTATACATGAGAGACTGAATCGTTTCTCCAAAGGAACGAACGAAGGCTCGATCGAAGACCTAGGTAGATATGGAATCTCTCTACAATCTGCACAGGGGAAGTTCGAATGCCATTCGTCCGGCATCTGTTGTGCAGGTCATCGGAATGCAGCTGTATCGAAAGTTGGGGTCAACTCTGAGTCAGTCAGCTGGAGCAAACAGCGGCATCGTAATCCGGAAACGTCTGATGAAACAGCTGGTGAGTTTAGGTCGCATATCGAGATTAAGAGGCTAAATGGATGGGGTGCGGGAGCCATGCGCCAGCTATCAAAATGTTGTTGGTTGGATCTTAGCCCATGCCACCCTGGCGACAAGTCCTTGACCTAATCCCTCTCTTCGGAGTGCGATTTGTATATAATCGGATCCCTAGTTTAGCGAATGCATTGGCACTAAATCAATCCAAGTTCAATTCAATCCATCGGCCTCTGCAATAATCTGATATCAACACTCCGTTCAACGATCAGGGAAAACGACGCAGCAGCAGTCTACGCATGCATGCCTGTCCATCGAGAAATCCCAACATCGCCGATCTGCTGCAATCAGCAACGTGGATCTGCCCCGATCGATCACTGATTGTTAACTAGCTCGCTAACTGCGCCGATTGATGTGAATGGGCTGCCAATGTCCGCATGATCACAATGATACCGGTGCTGACATCAAAGATTCCTCTGGTGGATCTGACCATGTTTTCACGTTCGGGAACGCGCAAGAGGGGCAATTGGTGGCCTTGCACGCCGACGAGTTGTTCCTCGACGGCAAGATCCGGCCGCTGATCCAATGGTCGGCGATCGGCCGCCGCCCCGATCGCATCGTCCATCGGCCGCCGCCAGCCGTCGATCCCCGCCTCCGTCGTCACGATCGGCGCGACGAGAAGCCGGCGGCGAATCGCCCGATCGACTCCAGAGGGGCTGATGATGATCATCGTCATCATCGCCGGATGATGGCTACTTCGGACGAAGTTCGGGTCGATCGTTCGCAGAGCCAGCGCCGTCAGCAATCCGGAATCGTCGTCGATGTTGACCACGGTATTGCGCACATCCGACGGTCGAATGCCCGCCGCAACGTCGATGCTAGCCGGCCATGCGACGGATCCGAGTACGGCGATGCATGCATTCATCGGCCAAATGGCCACGGGATCAGCTCTGCAATTAACTCTGTCGAGGGCCACAGGTCTTCGGCCCAGCGCCAGGAGCCGTCGACGAATGCGTTCCTCGCGCTCAAGCGGAAGTACAGGTCGATCAAGCTGATGCTCTTGGGCAAGCCGGGGAAGCCGGGAACGAATCGACGGTCCGAGATCGGCGGAGGGATCGATCGGAGGGCGGCGTTCGATCCGCCGCCGAGGAGCCGGCGCCGGCGAGAAGCGAGAACAGAGATTCCCTACAGACCACAGGGCCTCTTTGCATGCCTCTACCAATAAATCGGACCTTAAAATCGCGGTCTGTTCTTGTACCGCTCCCGACTCTTTTTATACACACATTACACAGAAAGACTTCGAATCGGATACAGAGCTTCAAAATCGAATCGTATACGGACTTAAGATCACCCGAAAACTCGCTCCATGACGATGGCGTGATCGTACGAGTCGGAGATAGTTTCGGAGAACACAGATACCTGTACCGTAATCCTGGCATCCGTGTACGTATGCATCTGCCCGTACGCACAGATGTACGTATATGTGCTGATACGTACGTACATACATGCACACAATGTATGTATGTATGTATAGCCATGCGCGTATTCCCCATGCGTATATATGCATCATCCATATACGCATGCGTATTCCGGTCCGTATACGCATACGACCTCATGCGCACGTGCACGGTATACATACACGTATACATACACGTACACGTACACGTATGCGTGTGTATAAATACAGAGGAAGCAAAAGACGCTCACATCTTCGGTGTGTTCTTCTTCTTCTTCTTCTTCTTCTCCTCCATCGCTCGCGTCTGCTTCTGCAGCCTCCAGGTACGTCTCCGTCTTCCATTTCTAGGGTTTCAGATTCAGAGAAGAGGAGCTCCCTCTGGTTTTTTTCCCGCCGCCTATCTTTCTTCCCCCCCATGCCCGGTTCCGCTCCCAAAAACCTCGCTTTCGCACCGCTTCTGGCCCCGGCTTTCTCCTCTCTCATCTTCTCCCTTGGATGTTTTCGGCTTCCGGATACATTCCAGGACAAAGACCTTCCTTTCCTTTTCCTCCCGGACTTAAAATTGTATGTAGGGTTCGATTTCGTATCTGTTTTTTATTTCTCGCCTGTGCTTCCTGTTTTCCGTGCTTCTCCTTCTTTGCAAAAGGTACCATGGAACTCTCGAAGAATTGAAGCATTCTTCTTGGTTCTGACTATCTTCTTCTCCTGTATTGAAATTGTGCTTGTTTCCTCTCTGTAGATCTGGATCTGCTCTGAGTTTATTGTTTTCAGAATGTCATATGAGCTATACATCACTGCATTCAGGACGCCATGCTTCTTACGGTTAGGATAATATACACGGTATTATAGCCCTTTTTCCATGCTCTGTTTCCATAAATGGGAGGCGATTCCCATGACAATCCAGCTGACGAAATTTTTCCTCCCATCATACGGATCCTCAGTTGAAACTGAAGAATTTTTGTCGTGTACACATTTTGTGGATAACCTGCACTTCAAGAAGGTAAATCATGATTCATTCGTAATTCCTAATCCGTAGGGAAATCTGGTTATGCATGTCTCAGGAGAATAATGGATATTCTAAAATCCAGGTATTAGGAGTCTGTTCTTGTTCTGTGATTTTAACATTCCCGTAAGTCCAGAAAGTTCTTGATTTTCATGCTCTTTTTTGGATTTGCGTATTGCCTTCAATAAATCTCCTTCAGAACAACGCTTACAAAAAAAACCCTTCCATTTTCATCAAATAATTTTGGTAAATCGTTCAAAACAATGTTGCAAAGAATTCATATATATTTTTTCGTTGTGCTTATTAAAGAATTGTTAAATGTCATGCCGGAAAGAGTAGATGTTTTTTTCACAAATAATTCTTCGTGAAGGTATGCCATCATAGTTCATCATGCCTAATCAGTAGACCAATCTACTGATGAATAAAATAGGGTAACAATGCATATTCTTAGCTGTAGATTTGGTGACTCTATAGTAGTGGAGAGCTTTCAACATTTCTGTAGGTTTGAATAATTTTATTTGTGTGTTCTGTGCTAATTCTAGAATTTGCGTTTTGTTCAGCTCCCAGATTAGCATTGAACAATTTCTCAAAATTCTCCTTATTTGTCATTAAAAGATTACAAGAAATACGAAAACCATGTTTGAGGGAATCCTTAAAGTTTTCTTGCGAGGCTTGTTTAAGCATAAATTGCTTATTGTTGTGACCGGAAAATTTTGGTATTTTCTTTACAAAGATTACTCTGAGACATGTCAAATCTACATGCTTATTTATGTATCTCTATGGCATATGTAGATTTTTCTGCCTGCTAAAACTTGGGGAAGATGCCGAGGTACGATGACCGATCTGGACCTACTCGACTCTATGTTGGGCATATCTCTCGACGCACTCGTAGCCGTGACCTTGAAGATATATTTAGCAAATATGGCAGGTTTGTATGAGACACACAAGCAAATACTGATCTTCTCTACTATTGGCAATGCATTTATTGAACCGATATCACGATTTTGATTTTGTCACTGACGTTGGTATGTGTGCTTCTGAAGCTTGATTTATTTTTAATGTGGAGTTTTGATCATCAGATCATTTTGGAATAGGTTGAAGTTAGTTTTTTTCTTATTCTCCCAGCTGTTGGCATCCTTTCTACTGCTGTATGCATGATTTAATGGTTGTTTTCCAGTTTCTATTATCATGACTAATAGCCTCATTAATCCACTGCATTCATGTGTGTCATATGGATTTTGATTTGACATTGCTCTTTGGTATGTATGTTAAACAGCTGGCTCGTACTCTTTGTGAGGATAGGAATGCATGTTCTTATCGTTTTCTGTTGGGATAAAAGCAAACTATTCTGTTCATGGATAGGGCACTGTTGGGTAGGGATGACCATGTAAAGTGTGAGACCAAAAAGAGAAATATAATATTTCAGTAGTTTGTACTTCTGTTAACATAAGAGGTATGTTGTTGAAGGTTTGGTGGAGGTTAAATATTTTGGTGGCCATGGTGGATTTTGGTGGCCATCTCACATTGGGTAGACTTGCAATGATGCTTTTGATGTATGTGTCGTCGTATGGTGTTGTCTTGGTGGAGTTGCAAGAGTCCTGGTGGAAATGGAAAAATGGTGTTTGGTTCATCTCATGAGCAGTATCTGGTTGCTTGCTTGACATGGACTTGATTGACGCAGAGTACGGGACGTGGACATGAAGCATGACTTCGCCTTCGTAGTATGCAATTCTTTCCCTTTGTTTCTTTTTATCTTGAAAATAATATTAAATTCTGTAGTTGTAAGTTGCTTTTGTATACTAATTAGTGTTGTTATACTGAAGCTGCTTCTGTCCCAAGCGCAAGTATGATAAGCTTACATGTTTGGAATTGTTCTTAAGGCTTTCTTGTAATTGCAAGCAGGATTTTGGTGATTCTAGAGATGCTGATGATGCCAGACATTACCTGAATGGTCGAACATTTGATGGCAGTAGAATTGTTGTGGAGTTTGCCAAGAGAGTAGGTCCTATTTGCATTAGATCCTTGGTTGCCACACTACCTTAGTATTTATTTCTCTAGTTATATCACAATCTGGTGATAATACAATTTTATTTTCATTTCCCATGAATCATCTCATGCTATTTTTTTTATTAGATAGGATCATGGTTATTATCTATTGATCAAGGCGTTATTGTAATATGGAATATAAGTAACCCATCTAGTTGGATGATCTAGGGTCCTAGGGGTGAGGGTGGTTCTCGGGATTATGTTGGAAGAGGCCCAGCCCCAGGTACTGGGCGGTGCTATAATTGTGGTCATGATGGACATTGGGCCAGAGATTGCAAAGCTGGAGATTGGAAAAACAAGTGCTATAAATGTGGCCAGCAAGGGCATATTGAGCGAAACTGTAACAACAGTCCCAGGTAATGATCAACTAGTCTTCTTATCATTAAATTTTCAAACGTTACTAGTCTCTCGTGCCTTCCTAGTTAGAATGTTTATGAATCTCCAAAAAAGCCTCTGTTTTCACAGAAATCCAGTTTATTTGCTAATAAATCCAGTGATTTTCTATCTTTTATTTATTTTCGATCTTTCTTTCACCAGAAATCCTATTCATCCATTATCTATCATCACTGATAAATCCATTGATAATTCTATCTTTTTATTTATTTTTGGTATTCCTTAATAAGTGTCTTTTACTTGATGTCTTTTATTTGATGTCTTTTATAATATACTTCATGCAAATGTAAAAACTAAGGTAACATTAAAGTGGTGATTCTTTAAAGGCAAGCATATATCTTGAAAAATGTCTTGCTTATGTTTAACATGCTATTATTTCTGTCGTGGCAGGTCCAGAAGAAGTCGATCTCGATCTCGTTCAAGGTCTCCGGTAGAAGCAAGGAGGCGTAGAAGTAGAAGCCGTAGCTATACTCCTAGGCGTCACAGATACAGGTTAGGAATAGTCCATTTTGCTTTGGTTTCTGTTCTCCATCATATTGCGTTCTGGTGTTTCTTCTGTGTTACTTACCTGCCTCTTTCTTGTGATAAATGTTAAGTTTCTCATTTGGATGTTTGGTTAGTTCTGACACGCACATACACATACATACACCTCATAGATGCAGACACTCACATATAGATGTACATACACACGTACACACCTTCACTGATAAGACACAAGCTGACAAGTCATAGATATAGTCATATACACATACACATGCATATTCTGCCTGCCTTCTCCCAGTCATAGATAATTTGACCTAATCTGTTCTCTCTTCCTCACTTGCTGTTGTATCATATTTGTTTTTTAGTTCTATATGTAATGAAATGATTGTTATCTTTTCTTATTGTTTTAGTCGATCACCAAGAAGGGATAGTCGTAGATCACCTAGCCCTGATACAAGGAGACGGAGTGAAAGCCGCAGCCGATCGCGAAGCCCAAAAAGGACACGTTCACGGAACCCATCGCATAGCCCTGCACGAAGGAGCCGTTCACACAGCCCAGTGCGTAGCCCCCAAAAAAGGGTCCGTTCACACAGTCCAATTCAAAGGTCCCCACAAAGGTCTCGTTCACGTAGTCCAGCTGATAATGGTAAGAACCCAGAAAGGAGCCGTTCAGTCAGTCCAGCTCATAAAGAAGACCAGGAAGGAAATCACAGAGATCTTTCCCCCAGCCCACCTCGTGATGCTGGCAGGAGTCCAGGTAACTATAGTGACCGTGATGATGGTGATGATAATGGTAACAATGGTCGTCATGGCAGCCGTAGCCGCAGCCCCAGCCGCAGCCGTAGTCGTAGTGCTAGTAGCAGCCCTCAACATGATAATGGACAGCTTCAAGAGTATGTTTCCCCTCGTGCTGGAAATAGTCCCAGCCACTCTGGTCGTAACGGAGATCCTTCCGATGAGTGACGATGAGAAGGGAGAAAATGATGTAAAATGATATGTTCAAAATACAGCATCTTGATGATAGAAAAAAAGATTTGCTCCTTCCCCACTCATTGGCTCCTAAAGTTCACAAGAAAGGGAGAATTTTCAATCCGGTAAGTGTTTTTTTGTTAGGATTTCATAATTTAGATCATATTTCACTTTGGGCATGGAACTTGTACACCTGTCTATCATAAAAGGGCTTTTGTCTTTGAGATGTCTGGTAAGTGTTTTCTAGGGATTTGCTAATTAAAGAATTACTTTGTGGAAGGAACCACCTTTTTATGTTACCTATTTAATAAATCTAGCACTATTATTCCAAACTTTAATTAAAATTTAAAGAGTCTCTGTTATCTGTAGTTTTGAGTTGCAGGCATTTCAATAAAGAAAGTCAGCATTGTAT
>JBBBWG010007102.1:0-12427 GCA_037176905.1 Azolla pinnata | reverse complement strand
TAATTAAAATTTAAAGAGTCTCTGTTATCTGTAGTTTTGAGTTGCAGGCATTTCAATAAAGAAAGTCAGCATTGTATTGTCATTTGGACATAAAGATTTGGAACAATTCTCGTCCGAGGAGACGAGCATTGTCAAAGAGATAGCCGAAATGAATTATGTTCAGAAACCAATGAATGTGTGTTTATTCTTGCTGAGCTTCATGTGTATCAGCAAAGAGTCATTGCAGCAAGGCTGAGACTGAACTGTCCGCTGAGATGGAAATTGCATATGAACGATCAGTGTAGCAATATGATGAAATGTAGGTGCTAATGTGATTGAGCCGAGGACATGGAATCAGAAGGTTTGTTAAGAGTGGATTTGCGTGCCATCAGGATTATCCATGGCTGTTGGTGACTATCTCATACTACACTATACTTTCACATGTGATGTTTATAATGGTGATAAGAGGCTAATTATTTAAACTATACTAGCTCCTTTGGTAAGTCAATTTCCAGGTTCAGAAAGTCCTCCTAGTATCTGGTGTTTAAGATTAAACCGAATCTGAAATCATTATTGCTTTACGCGATCTGGTTTGGCTTGATCGTCTGGTTTGTGCGAGTGCTGGACAGCTTGTGGCTCAGAATGCTGTTGCTTCTTCTACTTGATCTTTGGATTGAATTGCAAATCAATTGGAAGACTCTAGCTCATATTCAGATCTGTTTGAACAAATTGGGGTTCCTGTTGTGGGTATTTATAGTTCAAATATGAAGATTTGAGCCCATGATGTTCTCGAGTTTATAGGTTTTTCTGGTTGCGAACTTGGAATACTGTATCTAACCTTAGCTATCAGTGCAATGGAATATGTAATGCTAATGAATACTGGGTCACGATAGCCATGCGGGATCTACTAGAAGTTTTGGGTCAGAATTCCTTGGTTGATTGCTCTTATCATTTATAGTCAGCCCTAGCATTCCAGAGCTTGAAGCTTAAGCAGATGAATTGTGGTGGGGAGTTAAGATGTTATGAACAAAGTGTTAGAAGCTATGTTCATTAGGATTACTGGATGATTTGTGGTTTTAACTCTTGTTGAGCTATTGCGATTGATGGTTAGGGGTTGTCGAAAAAAATCCCAAAGCAGTTTGTTTTTGAATTGTGACATGTCTCGTAAGCTCGATTCAAGCTATATCATCTGTATTTGCAAACATAATCTATCAAACAACCACACCTCGCAACAAAGCTGTGGATCGTCGACATCTCGATGACTAGGCGACATCAAATTAATGAAGCGGGGGATTGGGTACATGGTTATTAAAACGTAATCCATTTAGCATGCACAGTTATTACGATATAACATGCAGATTGTGAAGAGACGAGGCTCGTTAATGTCATGGCTAGTCGGTGATCTTTGATAAGGTTCGTGAAGGACGTATTCCGTTCTGATCTCTTTGCACAAGTACATTGGCGGTTCTTTAGAATTGTCTCTCGTACAAACCCTTGAGATGGCAGAAGACTAATGATCTGCGGGTTTAACACTTTCTAAGTACCGCTCACTGTAAATTTGAGAGGCGATGTTGAGCCTTGCTCCATCAGAATTGTGTCAGTTTCGAGCGACTGTTTCATTTGGAGGATAAGCTATTAATTCTCGCAGATTCGGAGGAACAACCAGCGCAGCTTATATCCAAGCAGTAACCACGTTCGATTGGAAGAGGGAAGGAAAGATTTAGATCGGATCGATTTCTATTTTTACAGATTTCCGAAACATGGGAAGTCTTCCGAGAGGGTTTTAACGCGATCACCGGAACTCCAGGAATCGGACCCGAGATCAGATCAGGCAACCAACAAAACCGGGCTGCAAGCCATGATCAGAAACCTGGATCAACGTCGAGAATGCACCGAATATATCGATTGTAGGTGGGATCGATTAGTGGATCAGGGAAACCAAAAGCGCTTAATCGCACAGCTAATTACGCGGTTTTCCGCAACAGGGGATCGGAATCGGTCGTGTGATTGACATTGAGATACGCGGATATCTAATCTATTACATGCACGCATATCTCAGGCGGGTGAGATCGATGGAGAGGATTAGTGGGGATTAGTGCGTGAGGAGATCAGTGGGAGAGGATTAGTGTGGATCAGGGAGATAAGAAGTGCTTAATTACACTCTTAATCACATGGTTTTAACTCCCTCCTCTTTCTCTCTCCTCTTTCTCTCTCTTCTCTCTTCTCTCTTCTCTGCGTCTCGTCTGTGTTCTCTGTCGTCTGTCGTCTGTCGTCTGTGTTTCTGGAGCAGATGATCGATCCCTTCCCTTCCGCCTGCACGAATTCTGGCGTTCCGCTCTCCCCCTTCCCCTCCCTCGAGCTCCGTCGCTTCTTCGGCAGCCGATCGATCCGCGCTCCTCCTCCTCCTCCTCCTCCCTGACAAGAACGTTCTCGGTACGTTGTCGGGAAACCCTCCGGTTCTGATTTCGCGGGCTCGCCCTCTTAGGGTTTCGTATTGCCGATTGCCTTGGCACAGCTGTGCCAAAAGAAAAAGAGGGACAAATCGTCGTGATCCTCGATCCTGATCCTGCTTTGGAGCTGATGGCCTCCGCTCTTGATATGCTCCCGAACGGCTGGAGAAATGCACGCCCCGCTTCTCTGCTGCTTTGATGCGCATCAGCTGCACGAGTTCGGTGAGATTGATGTCGTTTTAGCTGAGGCAATTGCTAGGTCGCCACTGTAGATATGTTATCACAAGCAAGTGATCGGTTTTAGCTGGTCTTGAGTTATCTGCACTAGAAGGAGTGCTGATTCTGCCCAATCTACTACCCATTGGAATGCACCGATAAACTTTTCTGTTCTGCATGTGTCATAGCATGCTCGCTTTATGATGAACTGCTTTGTGCATTGCTACATAAATAGGTTAACGCGAGGTGAGCCGTCTTTTATCTGGTCAAGCTAGCGTTTCAAAAGATTGTTTCGTTAGACTTATGTTAAGCTGCCCTAGAAGTTGTCTTGTTTGTGCATTTGTGACTGTGAATTCGTAAACAGAAAGATGATTGTCTTTATCAAGGACATCATTGTAGATGTATGCTAAATTGTCTGCCCGATTCATGTGTACTAGTGTTCTAACACTGTAACTATGTGTCTGAGAGCTGCTTGCTTTGCATACAAATGCACAAAAAACAGGATTTTGTTTTTATTTTAGGTACATTTATGCAAGGCCCTCAGTGTAGATATAATGATCGTTGACTATTTGATTTCTGCAGTGGAACAAGACAATGCAGAATGATTTATGGGTTGTAGCTTGAACCATGTGAGAGACCATTAATCCGTTCACCCAACAAATGCTTTGGTGTTCGTTTACAATTGTTTTATTCCTCTCTATCGCCCAGATTTCGTGATGGGTGATGCGCTGTTTGAGAATATTTATACGTGGTACCGTATGCATACTCTCTCATTTAAGGCCTTGCTAATGGAATGATCAAGACGTGCATGGTGCTAGAGGGTACATTGCTTAGTATTTGCGTTTATGCCTACACATGGTTAATCTAACATCATCTTTGCTTCGATTTTGTTATAGAACCAGAGTTCTGGCACACTGTTGACCCTTCAAGAGGTTGAACTACGTGACATGATCACCCATCATTTCATAGAGGATCCTGTCACAGACTAGGTTCAAGTCTGGGGCATCAGCAAGAGGTGCATGAAAAGGGCAGGAAATAATGGCAGCCAATCCACGATATGAACTCACATCCAGCAGTCCAGAAAGTGCTGCATTTGGCTACTCGAGTTCTCACAGGCCCCATTTTTCTAGTGGGACTAGTGGGCCAATCATTGAGAAGTCAGCAAGTTTTCGTGAGAATCATGAGGGAAGTGCGAGAATAGTTACTCCAGGAGGATCAGGACAAACCTTTACAAGTGCATCTAGTGCTAATAGTCATGGAGAGGTTCAACTGATGTCACAAATCCTTTCGATAGATTTGATATCATCTGGAGAACACAAATATGCTCGACAACTGGAGCTGAGAAAGGCAACTGTTGCTGCAATGGCCACGGTTGGGGAAGTTAATGGAAATTTGCAGCAAAAGCCTCTTGAGCAGCAGGGAGCGGAAGAACTCAAACGGATAAGATCAAGCCTGCTTGAAAATGCCACCCGTGCAAGGTGGGTGTATTGTGAATCCATCATCTATGCTTAATATGTAACATGCCATGGTTTGTTCATTGATAATGTGTGGCTTGCTTGATCATGCAACATGTACGCATAATTTGATATGAGATGGTTGGTGACTCGTTTTCAATTGTTTAGAGAGAGATCACGTGGATTGTCCGAGGCACTCATGAAGCTCGAGAAGTATGCAGCTTTACGAAAATGGCCACATACTGAAACCCCTGGTGTTGAGAGGCCAGTAACTTCTGGTTCAGTGGAGCGTCCATCAATTGCCGCAAATTCTTCTGCTAATGCTAGTAAGGCTATTAATTTTTGTGCGTCGCCAAGTCATGCAAGCACTTCAGAGGGTAACGTGGCCAAACCAGATGAGAAAATCAAAGGTGGGGTACCAAACAAACGAATGCGAACATCCATGCAAGATGTCCGGGTATGTTGTTACAAGAGTCGAATAATGTTCTAAAATATCTCTTATCTCTGCCTTTGCTTGGCTATATTATATGGCTGGACATCATGTTGGTTTCATGCCTTTTCTCTTTTGTTTCTTTATTGTTCTTACGAGTACTGAGATGGAATAACTATATGTTTTTTCTATAGCCTGAGAATCGCGTGGCTATGCCCAACTTTCAGAGGTCATCATCTGGAATAGGTGATCGAGAGCGCGAGTCTATAAAGCTTGGGGTTGTGACGGATGAAAAAGACCGTCTTGCACAAGGTAGCAATGCAGAAGGCTGGGAGAGGATGAAGACAAAGGGTAAAAGATCAGCAACGAAATTGGAGTGTGTTATTGCAACTGGAGTGGCTGAGAGTGATCGGGATCATAAATGGGGTGCTCAGCATCGAACCAACACCGATAATCGTCCAAGGTCAAATGAAGGTCATAGCTTCAGGTGAGGTTTTCGAGAATGTGTTTATAGCTTCAGGTGTGAGTTTTTTTTCACATTTTAAAGTGGAAGTTAGTCAGTAGACGTTACCTGGAGCAGGTCTGGTCCTGTGCATGGCATAGTATCTATACATAAATCAGCTATGAGGAACGAATCTGATAATGTGCCTTCTGTTGGAGAAAAAGGGGATTGGTTACCTTTTCCAGAAAAAGACCGAACAATGCTTAAGGGTGGTACCAAGTATGTGGCATACACCTGCTTTTAGCTTTGTTTTTCAACAATGAATTTGATCTTACATCATTATACTACATTGCAGAGTGTCACAGAAAGATGGAGGATCACTTGTAATTCAAACTACGGTAGGTAAAGCAAAAGTTGCACGAGCACCACGAACAGGATCCACAATTCCTATAAACCCTGCCGGGGGTCATGTTTCGCGACCACACTCAGCTGAAGTATGGGATCGTTCCGTTGCCTCCAACTCAGCAGCAGCACCAAACAGAGCTCAGATCCCTGTACTCCCAGCTAATCGGAAGAGACCTACACCGACAAGATCTTCATCTCCTCCTGTAGCACAATGGGTGGGCCAAAGATCACAGAAAATGCCGCGGATTGCGAGAAGAATAAATGTTGCGCCTCCTGTTACTCCCACTGGTACAGCCAAGGAAGAAGCCGTAAGTGCTTCATCTGAAGCTGATAGTATAGCTGTCCCTTCAGGTGTCCGATCGAACCTTAGCATATCTCCAGTTTCTGGCCTTGTGAAAAAGATCACAAGTTCCTCGGTTCTTTCTCAAATGAAGCCAAAAACAGAAAGAGCTCCTTCTCCTGCTGGTCTCTCAGAGAGCGAGGACTCAGAGGGTGGTGATATGAAATCAAAGGAGAAGTGGAGGAAACATGGGGATGCTGAATCTAGGTTTACTACCATCAATCAAAAGACAGCCCCTTTATTGTGCACTGGGAAAAAGTCACGTGTAGGTAAAGATGAAGGTGGAGACGGGGTACGGAGACAAGGTCGGAGTGGGCGGGCTGTAATTGCAGTAAGGGAGAACTCTGTAGGATCTCAAGTTGAGAAAGGAGAATCTGGTAGCACTAACGTGAAACAATTGAAGATTGCGAGACCAGGTCTTGAGAAACCAGAAAAGAATACTGATGTGTAAGTCCAAACATATTTTATGCAACTGTAAAAAATATTTGACATTTTAAATAACGTGTCATTATTTTCGTTCTTTGAGATAATAAATCGCCTGTCTTTCAGCAAACCTGGGAGGCCGCCTTCAAAGAAGGGCGGAGTAGGAGACCGTAAAGGTTTAACTCGATTGAAACGCCCGGTCCTCAATGGCAGTGAAATTTCAGGTAGGTGGAGCAGTAAGCTATTATGTCCAATGACCTGGATATGTTTTAGCAGTAAGCCATTATGTCTAATCTGGACATGTTTTCTTAGAAATTGGGATCTCATATGCATCTGTTTGGTACCAGCAGAATCTGATGATGATCATGAGGAGCTGATGGCGGCTGTACAAGCTTCTATAAATGCTAGCTGTAGGTTGCATTTTTTGTAGATTTAAATGGTGCATAAACTTGTCGGTGGTGTAATGTGTTTCCTATTTGTAGTGCATGCTTGCTCCAGTGTGTTCTGGAAAGAGATGGAGCCATTCTTCGCTTATTTAACCCGTGATGCAAGAGAGAGCCTGAGAATACAAGTAATCTTTTATTTGTAATTTTAATTATGGGCAATATTCTGAACTTGTTGTTTAGAACACGCTGTTGTCTGTCGCAGGTTAAGGCCAAGGAATTTAAAGAGGAGGAAATACTTCTAGGATTATTCACAAGTGATGCTGCCATTGAGAAGGTTTGTTTACATATTTATTTTGAGTCTCAAGTGGGGAAGTGGGAGGTGATACAATCCATTTTGGTTTATCGCAGAATCCAATGTATCTCAATTCGTCTGATATGGCTAAGGTGTCAAATGTTACGACTGGTTCAGAGGTCAATGGAGCTGCAGTTTCATTGGCCTTCAACAATTTAAAAGAAGAACAAGTTGCAGATGTCAGGACTGGAGGTTGGATCAATTCCAGACAATTACCTCTCTCCCAAAGGCTGCTATCAGCTCTCATCATCGAAGAGGATATTGATGATGCTTGTCGAGAAGAGCTTGATCCGCGGGGTCTCAGCAGAGATGGGTCTTACCATGATCCGAGCGACAGTGAACAAGCTGGCCTAGAGAAGGAACAAGATTCAGATTCAGAAGTAGAGACAAGAAGAGGTAACAAGGGAAAGCACAATGTACGGTCAAAAAGATCACCATATGATTCTTCCCATGTTTCTAATGGGCATAGGCATTGGGATTCAGAATTTGAACCTCAAATATCCCTCGCGAACTCTGAACTAAGAAAAGAAGAAGGACATGCTGCAGGCATCAATGGATTAAAAAACGGGGATGGTGCATATCATGACTTGAAGCTCGATGACAGGATAGCCTTGGAACTTCAGAGTATTGGATTGTATCCGGAACCTGTATGTCCTTGCATTGTCTATTCTAAGACAGCTCCTGGATTCTCTCTTTTTCTACATATATCTATTTGCGCTATCTTGTTTTAAGCCTCTGCGGATGATTCCTAGGTTGACTTTGTGGTGAGAGAAGATGATCAGATTGCAGATGAATTAAAGAAATCTTACATTCATCTTAAAGAGCAGGTATGCTTGTAACTAAGAGTCCTCTATTCTCAGAAATTCTTTTTGAGCCAAATCTTAGCTTTTAAGAGAGACAGGTACATATAAATAAAGCAAGGCTGTCAACACTGGAAAAAGCTGTTTCCAGTTCACAAGAAGCTGAAGAAAGGTATTGGATATGATCAATAGGAGAATTTGTGGAAACACAATAGAATATTGAAGTCTTGTTAGGCTGGGTAGGCTGGATGATTGGTTCTTGTTTTGAGTTCTTCGTTCTACTCTGCTTCTGCAATTATTTATGTACTTCGTCAATGACCATTGATGCTGCAAGAACTTGTTGATACAGCTAATAATTACTTAGTCCATAATTTTGTGCTAATTTGAGCTTATAATCTTTGCTGATTGAACTTGCTTATAGTTGTCTCAGTTGTTGAGTGATGATCTTTATTTTCCTCTTTGTACCATTTGTTTCAAATGCTGTTTGTATTGAAAGTGTTTTGATACTCCGTGTAGAGAGCGAGAACAATTGGGTATGAGGAAGCTTTTGGAGAATGCATTCACCAAACGTTTGGTAAGAGCTTTCATCATTGGAATATTTCTGAATGCCCAAGTGCGATGATCTTCCGATATCCATGGTTTTATGATGTTTTCTTCATATGTTCAGGGCACTCGTGGAGGTCTTTTAGGAGTTTCAGGCAATAAAAGTGCAGCATCCAGGACAGGGCGAGCCTCTGCATTGGCAATGGCAAAAAGATGCGTGGCAAGGTGGAAACATTTTGTTGAGACCGGAGAGAGTTGCTTCACAGAAGCCGGTCTACGGGAAGTTCTGCTTTGTGTTTCATCCAAAGATGGAGAAACAAAAACATTCCTGAACACTGCTGAGTTCCAAGCTGGTATAAACTCGGTTGGACTATCTTTGATGGGCTCTCTGGAACTGAAATCCTCAGGTTTGCTTCTGACCTCTCTTTTAGCTGGAAAGGGGACAACATCATTAATAATCCATTAATTCTTGCTCTCTATATATATTCTTTTCCTGTGCATGGACTAAATGCACTCTAAATACACATAGGCATACATACGTATTCTTTTCTTAAGCATGCATTAAATGCCAAGTCATAAGGAAGGCTGGTTAATATTATCTGCAAATGATTAGAAAAGGAAGATAAAAATGACTGGTGTCTCAAAATCTAGCATTCTTCTTTGGGTTCCTTTTAATGCAAAATTACCGATTTCGTTTGACTGTTAAAGGAATCAATGCTTGCTGTTATTGTTGATGGAATCCATCCAGCCCTTCAAAACTTTTGAGCATACAGAAATCATCGGCATTCAAAAGCCCTACAAGAGTTTGGTTTGTGGCCGTGCTCTTTGCACATGGAACACGTTTGAATCGACCACCGATCGTGTTCCCTGTGGTGAATGCAGGTGCTGTGGGAACGCGATGGATTTGCCATGCACCAGGAACCCACAGAGCTGGAAAGGATCATTCAGAAAGAGTGGGAGAAAAGGATGATATGTGGTGCAATCGGTCGAAGGAGAGGGAGGTGCTTCTAGAAGATGTGGTGGCTAGCGGCGCCAGTAGTGTTCCATGTGGAAACAAGGGCAAGCGGAGCGAGAGGGAAAGAGATGGGAGCAATGTCAAAGGAAGCAGTCGGCACGGCCTCAGCGGCACCATCAAAGGCGAAAGAAAGACAAAAACCAAGCCTCGCCAGAAGACTGCTCCGTTGTTGAAGGCGGTGAATGGTCTGCTGGCGAAGCCAAACGACTCCTCCGAAAGGTCGGGAGCAAGAGTCAGAGCAGAATCTTCGTCGGGCCCTGGCGTGGGAGTGCAAACCGAAGGGGGAGAAGCATCGGTTGACTTGAGCCAATTGCAGATCCCTTTAGTGGACGACCTCGTCGTCAATGGTGCCCTCGAAGGTCAAGGCCAAGATCTGGATTCGTGGTTAGACTTCGATGATCCAGGATTACCTGATGCCGGGGGAGAGTTCATGGGCCTTGATGTGCCGATGGATGATTTGGCTGACCTAGCCATGATGATGTGAGCTTCGCGAGCTTGCTCTCAAAAGGCTTTTCCCTGAACCAAAACACAAGAAAAGCATCCCAGGGCAATATGAATTCGAAACGGCTGTTTGCGGAACCGTGTACAGACACTGCTTGTGGCATCGCCTGAGGTTCCTTTCTAACCGAATGGCTGCAAATGGGTATGGTCCTCTGTGTACAGAGTAGTCATCATTGTTTTTAGATCTACATGATGGTAGTAGTAACAAGTAGCAATTCTCCGGATGTAAAAGGTTCATGGTCCATTTGACCAGGATTGCTGCTCGATTCATTGCCGAAACACATTTTATGACACCCGATTGTACACTTATGATTCTTGAGACTGGAAAAACATTTTGGCCTTCTCAATTTTGAGAGCGAGCGCATTTGTAATTTATGAAAGCTTTTTTTTGGGGCAGTGTCAAGCTTCTCCCTTTTTGTATTCCGTTTATTTTTCGCATTAGCGGAAAGAGTTTTTTGGGGAATAAATAAACTCCACATTGCTGGAAGATCATATGGAGTCCATTTTTGACAAAACTTGGGAATGCACGACTCTGGAGGATTGAATTCCGAGCTTCAAAATGGATTCTATTAGATTTGGAATTAGAATTAGAAACTTGAAAATTGAAGTGCACAAAGAGGACAATTTTCACACCTCGATTTCCATTCCATGCATCGTGTAGGATAATGCTACTCTCCAGAGCAAGAATCGAGCCACGTTTACATCGAAAAGCAGTAGCTTCACTTTCTAACTTTCTACATCCACAAGCAAATGAACTTGTTTGCATTGATTTTTCCAATATGTAGGAACATTTCCAAACAGCTTGGAGATTTGACTGATGGCATGAACACCATTTAGCTGTGATTGGTGGATCAATAACAAAATGTACAGGTTCCAGTCGATAAAGCTGAAACGATGAACAAAGCTGTCGATAAATAAAAGCTAGCTCCCTCTCTTTAGAACATAAGAAATAGGTTTTGCAAGCCAATAGCTACTGTACATTTGCTGATGAAGTCAGAAAAACACAGAGCTTGTATTTGATATGCTCTTCAGATGAGTAAAAGTCCTTGAACTTTGAAATAAACAATCTGCTTGCCAAAGCATCGAAACGTTTGATTTGCTGAGAAGAACCATAGCAAAACAATGCTGGTAAAAAGAATCATCATCGCGATTCTTTTTGACGAGTCAAGATCTTGTGAGCATTACTGAGGGGAAACAGATCCCACTTCTGTGCCATGTGTTTCTAATTTACAAGGTAAAGAGGACAAGATCTTCATGGCGTTGCATTTCCACTGATATACGAATGATGTGCTTCAAGCTATACGCACACATAGAGGAATTCATCATCCTCATCGACACAGCTCCCATTTGATCAGGGCAAACAATCCAGCTCTCAAGGAGTTCATCCTCAGGATCACTACATAATGTGTTGCCTGTTGCCGCTACAGTGCCGAAATTCTTATGCTCTTCAGATGGTTTGGAGACATACATCATCTTATGCATCTGTGCATCTGTTCAGACAAATACATTGTCTTGAAAGCACTCGGGGGCCGAAGTTCTTATGCTCTTCAGATGGTTTTGAGATTCTACATCATCTTCGGCATGTGTGCATCTGTTCATCCAATACACTGTCTTGAAAGCACTCGGGGGCCGAAGTTCTTATGCTCTTCAGATGGTTTTGAGATTCTACATCATCTTATGCATGTGTGCATCTGTTCATCCAATACATTGTCTTGAAAGCACTCGGGGGCCGAAGTTCTTATGCTCTTCAGACGGTTTGGAGATTCTACATCATCTTTTATGCATCTGTGCATTATACTGGCATCCTCTGCTTGGCATATCTTCCGTAAGTTTGATCCCAAAAGAGTCCCCTTGAGCATGGCGGCTTTCATCGACACTCCGTTCTCCGCTTTGGCTCATTACCTTTCCATGGGCTTTTTTGCTCGGTTTCCCCTCATGGCTTCGATGTGACCAGCTTCTTCCAGCAGGCCAGCAGCTACGTAGATGCGAATCATGCATATGCGCGCGGCCTCGTTGTCGCGCTTCAGCGTCGCGAGGTGTTCGAACGCCAGCCTTCCGAGCTTCACATTCCCCGATTTCCTGCAGGCGCCCAGCAACGAATCCCAGGCCGGAGCGTGATCCGAAGAGGGCATCCTGGCGAGGATCGAAACGGCGTCGTCAAAGCGCCCGACGCGGCCGAGGAGGTCGAGCATGCAGCCATGGTGCTCGGGATGCGGCACCACGCCGAACGATTCGCTCATGCTCCCGTAGTACATCTGGGCTTCGCCGAGGAGCCCCGAATGGCTGCAAGCGCTGAGCACCGAGAGGAAGATGGCGGGGCTCGGGGAGATGCCATGGCGCAGGGACAGCCTAAAGCATGCCAACGCCTGCTCCGCTTGCCCATTGCGTGCATACGCGGAGACGAGCGTGGCCCAAGTCACCGCGTCCCGTGTGCGGAGAGCGTCGAACGTGTGCTGCGCTTGCGCGAGAGCCCCGCATCTTGCATACATGTCCACCAGCGCATTCCCCAGCGCAACGTTGTCGTCGTAGTTGTTGTGGTTGTTGTTGTTGTTGTTGTCATTGTTGTTGTTGTTGTTGTTGTTGTTGTCATTGTTGTTGTTGTTGTTGTTGTTGTTGTTGTCATTGTTGTTGTTGTTGTTGTTGTTGTTGTTGTTGTTGTTGTTGTTGTTGTTGTTGTTGTTGTTGTTGTTG
>JBBBWG010007091.1:14557-25680 GCA_037176905.1 Azolla pinnata | reverse complement strand
TGATTAAGAGGAGTCGATTAAGGAGGGATTAAGCAACGAGCAGCACAAAGGGGCGGGGGAGAGGTGATTAAGAGGAGTTGATTAAGGAGGGATTAAGCAACGAGCAGCCGCAAACAGGGTATGATTAAGGGAGGTGATTAAGGAGGGATTTTAAAGCAGCGAGCAGCGCAAACAGAGGGGGTGATTAAGGGAGGTGATTAAGGAGGGATTAAGCAACGATCAGCGCAGACAGGGGATGATTAAGGGGAGGCGGGGAGGGAGCTGCTGCCGGCTTTTAAAGCATAGATTTTTGTTTTTTTGATGTTTTATTTTTATTTCGAAAATTGGCATCGGAGAAAAAAAGAGGGGAAAAAAAAGGATAATATAATGCTAGGAACTGAAAATGAACAGCTTAATTTAATTATACGAATTATTCATATTATAAATATATACAATATATACACACACAAATATTTTGATACGGAATAATAACAATCACAATAATAATAATAATAATAATAATAACTATTATTATTATGAACAATAATAATAGTAATAATAATTATTATTAACAACAAAAAACTAATAATAACAACAGATAATATGGAAAGCGCGTGCTTTCAAAAATGAATTACTTTTGTTTTTTCCCCTTTTTGTTTGAATGTTTTTTCGGTGCGCTTTTTCGTGCTGTGTTTTTGTTTTCTGTTCTCTTAATTTGTTTTTTTCCTTTTCTTTTTAACAGAATAAAAAACAGAAAAAGCGCCAAAAGAATATCCCATTTTCCCGGCATGATAAACTAATGGGCGATGCATGCCATGCATGCCACATGCGGATGTATGCATGCATGCGAGCGTATGTATGTATGCGACGGTGAAGAAGTTCTTAGAAGCGTTTTTGAGCCGGGGTTTGAAGCTGAGAGTAGAATTCACGCTCTTTTGTGCTTGTTTTTTTTGGCCCTCTTCTTTTGATACACTCAATAATGAAGAGAAAAAAAGAAAAGAAGAAGAAGAAGAGAAGAAAGAAGAAGATGGAGGAAGAAGGAGGAAGGAGGAAGGAGGAAGAAGAAGGACTTCCAAAAGAATGAAAGAAAGAAAGTCTTTTTAAGTCTTTCTGGAAACTTGCTTTTGGCGCAGTTTGGTCATAAGGCTTTGTTTTTTTTTGGTATTGTCATGTTGTTTTAACACGAACATATGTTGTTTACGAAAGCAAGAAGGAGGAGAAGGAAGAAGAAGAATTTAAAAGAGGAAGAACAAAGAAAGGTTTGTTTTGAACGAACAGAAAGTTTTTTTGCTGTATTGTCGTGTTGTTTTAATACAAACATACATTTACAAAAGAAGAAGAAGAAGAAGAAGAAGAAGAAGAAGGAAAGGTTGTTTTCGAAGCTACTTTTGAAGCAGTTTCGATAGAAGGTTTTTTTTTTTGTTGTATTGTCACGTTGTTTTAATACAAACATACATTTTACTAAAGAAGAAGAAGACCTCAAAGAGGAAGAAGAAGAAAGGTCTTTTTTTTTTATACTACTTTTGAAGCAGTTTCGATAGAAGTTTTTTTTTTTGCTGTATTGTCATGTTGTTTTAATACAAACATACATTTACGAAAAGAAGCAAGAAGAAGAAGGAAGATAATGGATCGTTCAATTGCCATTATCCGTTTCGCCACAAGCCAGCAAATCAGCAAGCAAAGAAACAAAACGGAGAGAGAGAGAGAGAGAAGAGATCGATGGGGCTCTTCTGCGGTCCGTTTCGCACCTACGGATGCGGACGGGAGATGGGACGGACCGGAGTCTGGACACGACCCGATCGGATACAGCAAGCATCTCTGTTCCCGGTGTCCTGATGCTTTTGGGCGTATGATGTGAAATGCATAGAGAGAACACAGTTCCAAACTCTACAGTTCCACGCGCTTGCTCCCCATTCCATTTCATTCCACATACATACAATACACATACACACACACACACACACACACACACACAAGAAATGTAACATTTACAAGCTTCTGGTTTTTGTTTTTTTTTTTTGCAAAACACGAATGTAAGTTTGTAAACGTTTTCTCCTCTGTGAACGTTAACGCGTTTTCTTTTTAAGCTTTTTTTTTTTTCTTCTCTTGTTTTTCTTCTGAGAAAACCAGCTTATATTTCTTAAAATTTTAAATATTTTATTTAAACCAGCTTATATATTTCTTCTCTTGTTTTTCTTCTGTAAGGGGGGTGGAGCCGCCCTTTACAGACTCTGTTGTCTGTCCTGTCTCTCTTGTCCGCGGATCGCACCTTAAACCCTAAACCCTAAACCCTAAACCCTAAAACCCAAAGCTAGCTATATAGAGAATGGGTCCTACCGAACCCTAAAACCCTAAGCTAGCTAGATAGAGAATGGTGCCCATCAAACCCTAAAACCCTAAAACCCTAAAACCCTAAACCCTAAACCCTAAACCCTAAACCCTAAACCCTAAACCCTAAGGTAGCTAGATAGCCCATAAAACCCTAAAACCCTAAAACCCTAAACCATAAGCTAGCTAGATAGAGAATGGCGTGCCCACCAAATCCTTAAACCCTAAACCCTAAAACCCTAAGCTAGCTAGATAAAGAATGGAGCCCACCAAACGCTGACACCCTGAAACCCTTAAAACCCTAAAAACCTGAGCAAGCTAGATAGAGAATCGTGACCCCGTCAAACCCTAAATCCGAGTCGGGGCCGATGGGAAGCATCGCTCCCGACAGTCAAACCCCCCGATATGCTGGGCAATCTCGTGCCGTCGTCGTCTCCGTGCGATCGAACTCTCTTCCGAGTCTCTCCTCAACAAACTGTAATCGCCCCCGGAGTCAATGCGATGTGTCTCTATAGCAGACTTAGAAAAAAACAACACAAAAGGAGAAAGGGAGAGAGAGAGAGTTGGGGGCGGGAGGGCGTTGCTCGGGAAAATCCCGTTCGCGGACCGAGTGTGCACTCGAGAACAGAATCTAACGACGACTGGATGTCCACCGTAACGTGCTTGTACAGATCTACGAGTGATGAGCAAACATCAGAGATGAGGCTAGAGAGAAGAGGATAGATTAAAGGCGATTAACCACACTAACCAGCCCCGAGCGAAGGACTAAAAACGATGCCATCTGCGCCCCATACCACAAAATATTTATTACCTTTAATTATACCTTTGAAGCTAACAGGTACGGATCCGATCTCCGAGAGAGCCTACTAGTCTCACCAAGACAAAGTCTTCATAACCTTCCCAATTTGTTTCCTAAGGTTATGCCATAACACCAATCCACACCATGTATTGGCTGACTAAACCAAAAGAGCAAGATCCTCATCTCTGAGGAGAAGACTCGCGACAAAAGATTTTCGGTAGCCATGGAATAACCAACCGGTTGACTTCTTCTTTTAGTTCTTGATCCATGCAGAAGCTAGAGCATCTTCTCTCTTTTTTTCCATTCTTTCTCTTAATCCCCCGAACTGAGATGGAGCTCAGGGAAGTCATCACTGACGTCGTCCGCGCTCCTTGACGCACGAGACTTGAATCGTTAAACAGAGGGGGGGGGAAAGAGGGCAACAGGGAGGACTCCACAGATCGATCAATATATGGAGTGCGAGAGCTAGATTCTAATCCATTATTGTAATTTGGACATGTAAGACACTTGCGAGGGTGATGCCTTCTTTGTTGTGACTGGCTTCTTCAAAGAGAGATGTGTGAATAGGAACCACCGCGTAAGAAAAGCATGTGTGTGTGTGTGTGTGATTTTAGTGGAATTTAGATCTAACTTAGATCCTCCTAAGAAATACTCTCCTGACCTTCCCTTCATGCACAATACAAACTAGCCAAAAAGCTAGTTTGGGTTTAGGTTTGAGGATTCCAAATGGGTTAACAACCGGTTTGGTTTGGCTTGGTTTGAAATATATCGGTTTCAGTTTCCTATCACTTGACTGTAGTATAAAATGATATCTCTTGCTTGTAAACCCTTTTGGATAAGTTTTTCTTTATGTATAAATGAATTTGCCCTTTTGGGCATTCCGGTAAATTATATCAATACAAGGTTAAATCTTTTTTGAAACAGAAAAATTTCACAAACAAGAATAGTTACTTTTTAAATCCTAGCCAAAAGGCTAATAATGTTGGATCCGGCTTCAGTTTAGCTTCAATGGCTCAATTTTTTTTAACGATTCAAGCTTGAATTTTCGCAAACAGTTTTGGCTTGGTTTGGCTGTGGTTTAATGTTTTAGGCTTAATGACTTATTGGTTCAGCTGGTTTCGGTTTAAGTTTTTGTTTTATTTTTTAAGTTCCATTTGGCTCGAAGCAGCTTAAGCCAATGCCAAGCAGAAACCTTCCACGACAAAAAGCCTCCACTTTAATGTGTTGGCTAGCAAAGTGGAACTCAAAGAACTAACCACTGCACTTGTCTTGAGAAAAGAAGCTTTATCGTGCAACTGAAGTCTCTCGATTCGCGCCTAGCACGGACCTAGGAAGGAAGGAAATTGTCTGAAAGAAGCCGAGGGCCGCAAAAATCGGTCGCGACAGGATCATCCCGACAGGATTCGAAGCCCAGCTTTTGTCGAAACAGGATCGATCTTTTTCGTCAGCTTCGAGGATGGAGGGAAGGAAGCCAAAGAAAGAAACGTTCCGGTGTTTCCCTTGGGCATCGGTACCTCGTGCAGTAGTAATACTGCAAGCCTCGCCACAACTTCCTGCAAAATCAGCTGGACCTGTTGGGAATGATCCGATTGACTATATTTGTACTATTATTGAGGACACATCCAATGGCTCAACAATCTACCCCATCATCTTATATGTGGACGATATGTTGCTTCTTGGGCCTAATCTGCTCAATTCCAACGAACCCAACTGTTGAAGATGCGCACTTCAACAGTTGTTCTAAATAAAAATACATTTTAGAATACTCAGACATACTGTACACGCGTTAAACCTTTTTTGGAGCTGACTTTTTGTTTTCAAAGTCAAATTTACAAAAATAAAAAATTGTTTTTATTAGGGCTATTATTTTGTCTATTAGTCATTTTATAAACTTAAGTTTTAATTTGCTGATTCTCTATAGCTTAAGGTTTATAAATTTACTAATGCCAAGAAATGGAATACATTTTAGTGATATGTAGGTTTAGTTAACTGTAAGATTAAAATAATTATTTAACATATTTTAACCCATATTTAATTCATATTCTGCGTGTTGAACTCGTATTTTAACATAAAATACATACTCTACATATTTTATAAAAATGTTATTAAATACTTTTAAAATTGTGTAGCATATGTGTCTGGTGACGCTGCGAAATTCTTACTCGATTGATCACCACAAGACTCGAACTAGAGACCTCGTCCATGAAGCGGACAAACTCCAAAACCATTACACATTATTTGGGAGAAGCCACATACAGAAAGAGTAGTAGAAAGAAAGGCAAAAAACTATCGATCAAAATCCGAATCGATCGAGAGCCGACCAATCTCCGTTCAATCTCTCCATCGAGCACTACAAATGCCACCGCGAGGACATGGAGATGCCCGATGACGAGGGTATCAATCGGAGAAAGATGGTGGGTGGGGGGGGATCAAAACCAGCATTCGTCGAGCAAACAACAGCAACAAAGAGCAGCCAAGCTGCATGTGCACAGTTTTACAAATTAAGAATATTGCCAAATACATACATATAGTTAGATATGTCGGGGCAAAAGCATCGGAAGATCATAAGCACTTACCAGCTTTGAAGGCAAATTTTAGCATTGGGAAGATGATATAGGAACTTACCAGCCTTGAAGGCAAATTTTAGCATTGGGAAGATGATATAAGAACTTCCCAGCCTTGAAGGCAAATTTTTTAGCATTGGGAAGATGATATAACAACTTCCCAGCCTTGAAGGCAAATTTTAGCATTGAGAAAATGATATAAGAACTTACCAGCCTTGAAGGCAACCGATGAAAGAGCTCCGCGGAGGAGGAGGAGGAGGAGGTTGAGAGTATTGAGGCGGTGGTACGATCGGCGGGGGTGGTTCCTGATAGTAATTGTAACCTTGTAGAAGCAGAGAAGATGATCATCATCATATGATCAAAACACAAAACAAAACTGAAGGGGGGGGAAGAAAAACAAGAGCAAAAGACCGGCATTCGAATCAAATGCATACATTGTTGCTAGGCTAAGTATAGGCAAAGGAAGAAAACCGTCCATAAGCATGATATACAAGTATTATACCCTACCAGGAGCTGATCCATGCACATTACCAAGTACATCTGGATATCACCAGCTTCTACATTGATATACAAGTACCTTGCCATGTGCTGATCCATGTACATATTACCAAGAATTACCGCGTATACCACATTGTAAATGATCTACAAGTACTCTGATTCCATGTGCATTACCAGGTAGTACCAGGTATACCACTTTGTACATGATCTACAAGTACTCTACCAGGTGCTGATCCATGTACGGTACCAAGGATTACCAGGTATACCACTTTGTACATGATCTACAAGTACTCTACCAGGTGCTGATCCACATTGTACAAATTTACCAAGGATTACCAGGTATACCACTTTGTACATGATCTACAAGTACTCTACCAGGTGCTGATCCACATTGTACATTACCAAGGATTACCAGGTATACCACCTTGTACATGATCTACGAGTACTCTACCAGGTGCTAATCCATGTACATTACCAAGGATTACCAGGTATACCAGCTTGTACATGATCCATGTACATTACCAGGTATTACCAGGTCTACCACTTTGTTCGTGATATACAAGTATTCTTCATCCATGTACATTACCAAGGATTGCCGGGGTATACCACTTTGTTTGTGATCTACAAGTCCTCTTGATCCATGTACATTACCAAGGATTACTGGGTATACCACCTTGTACAATGATCTACATGTGCTTCACCAGCTGCTGATCCACCAAGTATTACCGGGTAATTAATATACCACTTTGTACATGATATACAAGTACTCTACCAGGTGCCGATGCATGCACATTACCGAGTAATATTACCAGGTACCACCAGCTTAATGTACATGATATACAAGTACCCTACCAGCTGCTGATCCATGTACATTACCAGGAAAATTCACAAGCATACCACCTTGTACATGATCTACAAGTACCCTACCAGTTTGCTGATCCATGTACCTTGCCAAGGATTACCCGCGGGTTTGTACATGGCATACAAGTACTCTACCAGGTGCATCATGATCCATGTGCAATATGCACCATCTACATGTCAATATAGTACACAAATGGAAGATATGCTAGCTACTGTCTAACACTGCCACAGGTCTCAATGCTTTCTACAACTACATCAAGCTTTGCTTAAATGCATCATCGACGCTTGACGAGGCATCGGCGACAATCTGATTACCGGGTGTACCACCTTGTACATGAATATACAAGTACTCTACCAGGTGCTAATCCATGTACACTCACCTTGTACATGATTTACACAAATGGAAGATGCACTAGCTACTGTCTAGCACACTGCCACAGGTCTCAATGCTTCTACATCTACATCAAGCTTTGCTTCAATGCATCATGCGACGATTGAGGAGGAATCGGCGACAATCTGATTCCAAGCCTAAAACCATGGTTTCAATGTTGATCTGATCGATATAATTTCTGTTCTGCGATCCGGTCTCATCTCGTACGATCTGGTCTGGGTTCTGAAACCCCTTGCTTTCAGCTCAGGTTGGGCCCCTCCAAACCCTAAACCGTTCTCAACTGCTTCTTTTGCAAGTCATGTATGCGTGCATGGAAGCGCATATACCAAGATTGATCCGTGTGCATATGTTTCTACGGATCGCTGTATGCATGCAGCCAAACATACAGCATGTCACACAGTCTTCAAAGCAAGCAAATTAAAGAGAAACCCTTCAGCTCTTTCTTTTTCAGTGCACCATCCAGGAACAAGAAGCGAAAGCATATTAAGGTGGGGCTTGAATCGCCCATATGGAAAGGGGAGGGAAGATACTGTTTCAAAGCACATTCAAGCGAATCGTGAAGTACCGGGTACAGGATACATGCATGATGCACAACGCACAGGATAAAAACGGAAGGATCAAAGCAAGCAAGCAAGCACGAATCGAGAAACCATGGAATTATAGCTGCTCACAAGAAAACAAACGGAAAGGAAAAAGCAAAGATAGAGCAAAGGAAAGGCCTAGTACTGTATACCTTGATTGTGAGCAGGATATCCATAGGGTGGCTGTGCAGAATATGCATATCTTGGATCATCAGCCATAGCTATGGTGAAGAAGCAGCAGAAGAAGAATTAAATGAACAGAGTTCCGAACCCACAATTAATTACTATGACCATTTTGGGAAACAAACAAAACAATTCAGGTCGATTTTAAGAAAGACTCGATAGAAAACACAACCCTGTACACAATTCAGTTCCCCAATTTGGAGTATGCTTTGTCGCCGAATTCGAGACAATCATCATTTAAGGTAATTCAGTATGGCAGTACTTGCTTTGTCGGCGAATTCGAGACAATCATCATCATATGAGGAGGCACAAATCTGTCAATTCGTTGGCTGTCATCGAGGTTAAGGTTAGTAGTGGGTTTGAAGTATCAGGGATTTGTTCGACGATCCATTGGGTCATACACTAGCTGTGATTCTTATTGAATCTTACATAACTTATCATAGCTCCATTGCAAGTTGTTCTGGTTGATTAGCAGCTTATATCTGACAAATTTAGGGGCCCCTTCCTATCTACCTACCTATTTATCTATCTATCAATAAGAGCTGTTGTCCCTAAAACATTAAGGGGGACGCTGCACAAAAGCCTTAGATGAGGGGGTTGATGTTTTCATTGCAAGTCCAAGGTTCGATCATCGATGCCTCTGAAATGACATTTCCAAAATAGGATTAACCATGCATCAAGTACAGTGAGATCATAGCTGTGGAAAATGCCTGTGAAATACAGGTCAAGATCCCGAAAACCACCTCAGATTCCAAGGAAGTAGAAAGAAATAGGACACATCAAATCCAAATTCATTGTTACAAGATAGTTTTAAGTTTTCAGGTTTTTGCAACATCAATGAATGTATCAAGACTTGGGAATTACGTGGAGGCCATTACTTGAATCGATCTTCTTCTCTGAATGTGGAAGGCACACCCAAAATCGCCACATGCTAGAATCATCTGCCAAATCTTGTCTCCACAAACCATTTCCACATTGCAAGATGTGGAGCTCTGTTATATTTGAAGATGATTAACCTGGACAAATTTCAGCCCTTTTGATTCTTTTACGAGAGAACTAGGTGTTCCTGATCTCAGAGCTAGAAATTCTGGAAGGGTTGCTTTAAACAAACCAACTTCTCTGCACTGTGATGAAACACAAAAACACTTAGGTTGCAAACCCAATTTTGCCAGATAAACATCTTCATATGTGTTTGGACCGCAAAAGAAAAAAAGAGCCATCGGAACCATGTGCCCCCGTTTTTATGTTGAAGACAATAGCTTTCTGCTCGTGTACATTAGTTGCTTTCAGTGCATGTACATCAAGAAATATCCTTTCTTTTAAAAGTATGGAGAAATTTTCCGTAAAATAAAAACCAACCGAATCATTTTCGTTCTAGAAAGGTTCAATTTGGAGTGAAACCAAATGCACCCATAAAAAAAATAGACTCAGGCAAAAAGCCACCATGTCATTGCACAGCCCTTTTGAAGTTGCTCCGGTATTTTTGTGATGCAAGAAACAGAACTGTAGCCCCAAAAGAACAGGAAAAGAAATGATAATGATAAGTAACAGATATTGCATTTGAAACGCTTAGACTCTTAAATCATTACAAAATTCTTGTCTACACATACATACACGTAGCCATGTAAGAGCTAAATTCTTGCTAAATTCATCGTGAACAAGATATCAGTGTCACGGTCTAAATTTATCTTGACCTAAGCTAAAGTCATGGACAATCTATCGGTGTTCCTATTTTCATGCGTTCATCAAAGGTGGTTTAAGAAGATAGAATTTTTACATCGAAGCACACATATGCAATATTATGCGATGAATTAGCAGTTTCAAACAAAGGTGACAGTGTTCTAATGCTTTTACTCTGACAGGTTTCAGGAAATTGGGCTTTACACAAATGTAGTTAATTAAATATTATGGTTTACATCACACAACTCTCAAGAAGCTAATTAATTAGCAATGCCCTAGACAAGTAATACAGTTTCCATCTCATGCTTTCAGCATAAGAGGATTAAGGTAATTGGGTTTTATGCCATTTTCTGCAAATTTAAAATATTATGGTGTAAATTACCGCAACTTTCAGGAAGGTAGTTAATTAGTTGTGTCCTGAACAAAAAATGTTTCCATTCTCATGCTTTCACCCTTCGAGGTTTAAGGATATCGGGCTTATATGCCAATATGCGCAAACGTCCTCTTGTAATGCAAATTATACAAGCTAATTAGCAGTGTCCTAGATAAGCTATCAGTGTTCCTGTTCTTATGCTCCCACCCTAAGAAAAATGAAGGCAGGCTTTTATGCAAATTTACTAAATGCTTATTAACATAAATATGCATTGAATCTAAAAATATTAGGTTTTCTTTCCATGGAGCTAACCTGGCCATGCAAGAGTGAGGCCGACTTTGGTTGGAAGAGAATCGGCGTAAGTTGTTCTGGAAAACCCTGAGAAGAACTTGGTCGCTTCCATTAAGAAGAGAGGGGAAAAGTACAACACAGCAAACCGAGCAAATTTAGTAGCAAACCAGGTATTTGTCAATTTTTTAACATCATCATATTTTAGTTTTTAACATGCCTATTAAATCAACACTCCTTTAAACCATTCATGAAAACACCCCAAACAAGGGCAGCACAAAAGGAAATTCTGAATTTAATTAAGATTAGTAATCAGTAATGAAAAGAAGAGGTTAATGCGTTTGCATCAAGTTTGTTTTAAAAAAATATCATTATTTGAAGTTTAATCTGGTAAATAGGAAAATAAAAAAGCATACTGATTTAAACTAGAACTGATAATTATTTGGAATTACATGGCGCAAGAAAGACTTAATTATTTCAGATTAGACTAGACCAAGTTTTTCACTATAATGATCAAAATTTAGTCTCCCTTTTACTCATAATTGTATTTTGATAAAAGGGGAGGAACAAACACTGATAACCAAAAATCAAAATAAAT
>JBBBWG010007069.1:0-21210 GCA_037176905.1 Azolla pinnata | reverse complement strand
CATGCTCCATGTATTTAACAAATGTAAGCACGAGATCTGCCCAAAAATCCACAGCCCGTATTCTACACGTATTTAACGTTCTCCGCCATGAATCTGATGGGTGCATCGACTACGTATTCGGCCTGCTCCGCGTATCTCACGGATTTCGGAGTGCTTCACGTTTTCAACAGGCTCTCTGTCTCTAACGAATTGTGCGGTACCGTATGCACAATTTGTACGTATTTGAGGAATTGTACATACCGTATGCACAATTTGTACGTATTCGACGAATCTTTGTACGCCTTGCATTTGACCCGGTCGAACGTGGGAGGGAAAGAACAAGCGCTGCATTTTTTGCGTTTCCTGCGTTTTCCTGCTGACCTTCGAAAGAGACAGTGACAACGGAAAGCGAGAAAGAGGAGAAGGACCGCCTCTGGTAAAAGAATTCATGTCGACTGAAAAGTTTGCCTTCTCGCAAATCCATCCAAAGACCCGGTAAATGCTCCCAAGGACTCCATATCCAAGTATGTATGTTGTGCTGCTGTTTTTTTTTTGCTGTATGGCTCCTTCCCCCCTTCATGCATTTCATCATCACGCTTGATACGTTACCACGTTTTGAACCGGTCTTTTCTATCCTCTGATACACAGATCTAGGGTTTCGTCCTTTGTTTTCTCTTTTTTTTTCCCGTCTGATTGGAATGGAAATATTGGAACTTTATGGTTCAACTGGAATACGATGCTCAGTGGTGTACTGGATGCCAATTAATAAGTATTAGTAACCAGTTTCATCATCATCTCATCATCATCATTATCATCATCATCTTCTAAGTCTGCTTCTCCTTCTGATATCTTCAACTTTTCTCTTTCTCTCTTTACTTCATTCTGTATATTTTGAATGGAAAATTAACGTTTTGGATTATTGAGTCTATTCATTCCGATTACAAATTATGCAAAATGTTTATCGGGCATACATGGAATGAGTACTATTAGTGATCCTTTGCACGTTGCTTTCTCTTGATATGGTTAAAAATGCTTCTTTCATTCCTATGTAATGATCACGGATTGCGTTGCAACTTGTGTTTGCTATTATTATTGAAATAATGACTCTTCATCTGATGTAAAAATGAGTCTTACAGGTATTGTTTTGCTTTTGGATGCGAACATTTGTTTGTTTCTTTTTATCTCTGAACTAAAATAGTCACATCCATTCAAACTAAATAATGACAGTGTGAAAACGGTTTTCCACAATCTGTATAACAATGCTCATCATATTTTTTATTAATAGTTATCAAACATTTGCTAATCCCTTGTATGCTCCTTGTTCTAAACAATCAGTTAATACCATAATCTAACTATTAATCTCCAGTTAACATCGTTTTTTTATTTTCTTTTTAGATAATATTCTACTTGTTCAGTGAAGATTGGACAACAAAGGAATTTGGAACATCAATAGTATGTGAGGATTCTAAATATATCGCAACAATATGGTCATGTATTCTCGGGAAAATTAAAAAGCGTTGTTATGGCATCCGTCTCCTTCCTTGATCTGATTTCGTGCATTTTCCCCTGGTTACAACTGAACAAAGAAGGAGATGACCAGAGCAAAAATACTGCAGGTGAATTTGTGGTCATTAGAGACTCCCTCTCCCTCCAAAATGCTCAATATTTGAGACAATATCCTACACCATGTTCTGTAAAGAATGCTCATCTAATTGTCAGTTTTTTTTTTCTTTTTTTTTCTGAAAATTTAGACCACTCTACCACATCTACAGATTTACAGTCTATCTCAGTGCATACCCCTAGAGCATCTCTCTCTGGGGCTGTGATCTTTACAATGGCAGAAATCAACAAGGCAACATCAAACTTCTCTGCATCTAATAAAATCGGTGAAGGCGGATTTGGTATCATCTACAAAGGGACACTAAATGATGGGACGGTTGTGGCTGTCAAACGTGGGAAAAAGGTACGTTTGCATATTATATATAATGTGATTTCGTTGTATCTTCTCTTTCTCCCCTCGAGCAATTTGATAGTTATTTGACAAAATAGTAATATTGAGTCATCTCTAGAATAGAAATATGGCCCTCTGAGTCTTCAAAGGGTGCATAGCTGGAGAATTTACAGGAAGATTGGTAGCCTCAACGATAGTATACATGATAAGCAGCAAATCATTCCACCATAATATAATTCAGGCAAAGAAGATGGGAGTGTCCATTACAGTCACTGGGGTATTATTTTAATCAGTGACTGGTATCTGGCGGCTTTAAAAGCTCTAGGCAATGCAAAAAAAGATACCAAAGATAGTTACTGATATCATCAAAATAACTTGCAGACCATGGAAATAATTCTTTGTATTGTGTATAATGAGAATGCTTTCTGTTAGCATAGGTGGACTACCCCTGTTCTAGTGTAGCTTGGATCGTCCCCACATGAACATGTCAGGAAAACTGGACAAGAAGAGAGTGATTTTGGACAATTAAAGAGCACGATTATTGCCACAGCATCTTGTGGTAAGAAGACGATCCACTATCTGACACACGTGATGTACACATAACAGGATGCATCATCATACTGTCGTCAAACAGTCCACAGCATGTTAGGGAAGCTCAGGAACTCTTCATATTAGTTTGACATTGAGCTTGGCAGCTATGCATTTAAATCCATCTGCCAATTGTGCCATTGTGTGGATGGAATTTGGAAGAGCATTGTGTTGCCATCGTCAGGCTGTTTTTATGAAATAACAGGGATATGTTGCTTCTTTGAAAAAGGTGTAGCCTACCACAAAGAAAAATGGAAGATGAAGACCAGAAGAATGATCACAAACTTTCTTGAGGTCCATCACCCTTCATGCGACTAGTCAATATCTGTCTATTGGGCTTATGAAGCATAGGACATGCTATGCAAATTATACTTTTGTTGAGAGACAACAATACAACCACAAGTTCATCAGCAGAAAAACATTATATCTTTCATGATCTCCATCATCCTCATTCTACAAGTCAATCAGTGGGCTATTTCCTGGCACATGTATTGTTAAAAGATCATAGTTCATGATATATACAAAATGCAGTACATATTCTCCTCCCAGTTGATCTTTGGAAGATCCTTACCAATGACAGAGCCCTTCTTCTGTTGATTTGGATCTCAGTTTTTTTGTAATGTTATTCATGATCTAAATCATTGTTCTTTGTCACTCTATATCCCCGAGCATTTCTTATCTCATTTCCGCTCACTCCCACTTGTTCTCTCTCATTCAATGAACTTCAGGTACTCATTGTCTTAACAAACATTACCATGATGCACTAATAATATAGGACCAAAGAGCATGCCGATAATTTCTTCTTGCTAAATGAGGTAGAGCTGTGGTGCAAGAGGTTACATATAGTAACGTGCATGCTGTTTGATCGAAACTGGTAAAGCTTAATGCATATTAAAGTAGGGAGTGATGGATTTGCTAAAAAGCTTCTAATGTGCCTAGCTTATGACGAGAATTTTATGTCCATCCTTGGTTTATGTGTTGCATAGACAATGTATTCAGTCATTATCTTCCAAGTATTACTACTTGTACTCGCATGTTAAAGACTTGTGTATCATACTTGTAAGAAAATAAATTCAATCACAAGATTCTTCCACATCTTTATGCATACTTAATTGACAAGTTTGGTGCAGGATTTAGTTGAGACACGATTGGCTGCACAGTTCCAGAGTGAAGTTAACATTATGGCAGAAATAGAACACCTTGGCCTTGTGAAATTGCTTGGGTACATTGAAGAAGGCAATGAGCTAATTCTAGTGGAAGAGTATGTGTCAAATGGAAATCTTAGACAACATCTTGACTGTGAGTATTGCGTTGTGAACTGAGCTAGTGCTTTTCTTGACAAACTGTTGTTATTAGTGTTATTATTGTGACAGATGAAATATGTAGACTATTGATGAACATTAGCATAGAAATTCCTTCTTTTTGGATTAGGTTTTCATGTCATTTCTATGCTAATGTTTATCAATAGTCTACATATTTCATCTTGGCTTGATAGAAACTCAAAGATCTTGTTCTTTCATCACTTATGTATCAGTGATTAGGTCATATACTCTTGGTTGTCTACGAGTGTTCCTTTTAATCTGTGCCTTTCCATGTTCAGACAACAAGTTTATGTTTCTATTCAGGTGCATGCACGTGCGCAACCACCCATGCACGCAAACACACATATGCATGAATAAGCATATTTGACTTCCTGTGTTTTTCAATGTAGGTGAGTTTGGGGTGGTTCTGGATTTATTTACTCGCTTGGATATTGCAATTGATGTGTCACATGCCCTCACATATCTGCACCTCTATGCGGGTTAGTCTACAAATAATTAACTATCAAATTGCATTTTGGAGTTTTTGAAGTCTATATGTAGTAGTAGTAGTAATAATGATGATGATGATGATGATGATGATGATAATAATAATAATGTGCATCCATGGATCATGACCAATGCAGCATACATGGCTTCTGCATTTGATGCATTAAGAGTAATGGATAAAGCCACATGCATTCAATTCACTATAAAAGTGAGTACCAGAGCAGCATTATGAACACTATGTATCTTTATTGCACTTTGTAATTGCATGAGAAATATGCACAATATGGCATCATCGCGGTGAATAAATTAGCATGCCTAGATGTGCATAGCTCCTATTCTACACATGAGATCGAGGGGTTTGTAGTATGCCATTAGAACTTCAATGAAAGCATTCAGAATGTTTACTATTCTGAGTGGTTATACTATAACTCATTTGTCACTATGGTTGCCAAGCTTTTTTGCATATCCTAGAGTGTTTTGTGGTTGCATCCTTCCAGCTAAGCATTGTGATCTTCTCCATTGATGTAGTGTATATCATCACTCTTGGGGTTGAGCATATAGACACATGCATCAGAAAAATGTGAAACCCCTTTTAAGGATTCAAAAAGTATAATGTCCATTAAAATTAGGATTCTGCTGTGACACCCGTTTATTTGATTTTTACAGGCTGATGTATTGATAAAAGTTTTCCTCTTATAGTTTGCTAAAATGCAAATTTAACCAAGTTATCTAATTATGTGTATACACTACTGATTTACTTTGCAATAGCTATCCCGAAAAGCAGCCCTAATGTGTTGAAAATTTACAAGAGCAGTTGTTGGTTCAAAAGTCTAGGCATATTTTGGTGTTGTTTCCCTTTCAGTTTTGTAGTCTGATTATCAAACCTATTTTCTCATCTTTTTCGGACAGAAAAACCAATCATCCACAGAGATATTAAATCCACAAATATACTACTGACGGAGAATCTTCGGGCGAAAGTGTCAGATTTTGGATTCTCTAGACCTGGTCCTGTAGGCGCTGATGCCACACATGTAGTCACACAAGTTAAAGGAACTGCAGGTTATCTGGATCCAGAATACTTGAAAACTTACAAACTCACACCAAAATCAGATGTATATGCTTTTGGGATACTAATGGCTGAGCTACTGACTGGAAGAAAGCCCATAGAACATGATAAGGTTACCGAAGAAAAGATTACCATACGATGGGTTAGTTCTCGATATTCTCATGTTGAATAGCATTCTTGTATATATTTGTCTCTTTTCACAGTAGAGGCTAGAAAAAGTGGAAGAAAATTGCGTCAATCCAATCATAACCTGATTGTATTTTGAGAGGAAGAAAAGAATCTATGATCCAATCATGATTTGATTGCATTTTAGGGCGGGGGAGGGGGAAGCATAATCCTTTTTTTTTTTCTGTTCATCTTGTACCAGAAATGTGCTGATTAGGTTTATGTTGAGACAGGTCAAAGAAAAAACAGATATGAACATCTCATGGCAATTGAAGCCCATCAGTGATATACATATCTTCTTGGATAGCAGCAAAACTGAATGCATGTTTCATTGAAAAGCTGAAAAGGGTTCACAGAGAATGTCTTAGGAAAGAGTCTTTGTACATATGTATATTGGAAGGCACAAAGAAGTTCTGCCATTTTGTTGGGTGTAATCGGGAAAAAAGCATCGAAATTGAGATGCAACATAATGCTGCCATAGTGTATAGTTAACATCCATTGATGTGGTCTCTCAATATCTGTAACATCCAAAGAACCTCAGAAGTGATACTTTCTTGTCAGCCAAGGGGGGGAGGGGGGGAGTAAAATCTGTGTTGAGATTCGTCTCATGATTTTATTAACTTCTGTGTGTTTATTACAGGCATATATGAAGTTCCATGAAGGAAATATTGAGGCGCTTTTGGACCCTCGATTGGAGAAGTCTGAAGTGAATCTAATTGTAGCAAAAAAGATTTTTGAGTTGGCATTCAAATGCGCTGCACCGATACGACACGATCGTCCATCTATGAAGGAAGCATCAGAGTACCTTTGGAGGGTTAGAAAAGACCATAAAATACCTACCCATTGAATAACATCAGCCAGTGAGTGTGTGACTTTTTCTTTTGTGTAATAACGAGTCTGAATATCTCAAAAAGGCAATCTCTGTCATGACTTTTCTAAAAATGAACGGAAAATTTTGAATAAGTTTACTAGGATTGTCACAACATGTTCAACACAACTTTTAAAATGTGTTAAACACCCCTAGCATGCCAATGTATGACCAATGTGAGGTTATTATTTCCTTGGAATCGTTTTAGAACACTATTGCATAGGGTTTTAAGCTTCTTAAGATACCATAATCCTGAATCACACGTACAACAAGTAATTATCTTCAAATGTGTCGTTAACTTTTAACTCTCTCTCTCTCTCTCAAAAAAAAATAAAAAAATCAATGTAATTGTTTGGGCAGGAGACTGATTGCCTACGGTGGTCGAGGATGAGGAAGGAAAGTATGTGGATTGTAAATACAATGCGAGATTGTTGTGGTTATGCAACGGCAAAAGGTATATATATGCATAACGGATCAGGGCGGTTGGTCAGAAGTGAATTCTCAGTGTCTCCAATTATTAACATATTTTTAGATGGTGTTTCCATGTATTCTGCCATGATATTCGTTAATATATACATAAAATAATATGAGCTAACAAAAAAGCCCTGACGGAACGTACTCAGTTCAGTTGACTTCAACTTGATCTGTTACGGATTATAAAAAATTTGGATTGCAAGGACTTTTGTAATTTATGACGCACAATGATGTTGTGCTTAGATTGGAGCGTTTTTTCTTCACCAAATATGTATGTGTGTATAGTAATTGAGTATTTGAGAGTTTACTTGAGAGATTACATTCAATGACTAGATTGGAACACAATCACAGATTGTCACTATGTGATTGATCTAGATTGGAACACAATCTTGTCTTTGCCAGTGAAAAAGCTTTACACATAATTGTCGATGATTGAATCTGATGAAGAGCCCTAAGTGGATTGTTGATGAAAACAGTTGAGCAATGAAAAACGGACATTTCCATACTACGGTTCTGTGCGAAGACAGGTAGTGACTGCAAATCCACAGAAGAAAATGTGTCAGTTTTGTTACTATGGTGAGCTCTAAGAACATGGTGTGTTCTTTTGATGAACCCTAGCTTCCTGATGGGGCGACTCAAGAAAAATTTATACTGCAAGTTGTAGAACCCCATGATTCAAGAGGCTGATTCTGGATCTGAATTTGTCTGTTTTGTTTGGAACAGGGAAAGCTATGCTAGCTTCCTGATGGGCGATTAAGAAAGAAATCATACAGCAAGTTGTAGAATTAATCCTATTCTCAATGATTCTAGGTTGAATTTGATCCTGATTCGGTTGTATTTTGGCAGTGGTGGTGATAACTCTTGTTTTCTAATAAATACCATGAGGGAAATTTAATCACAATTAAATACCTCGGATCCGTGGCGCAATGGTAGCGCGTCTGACTCCAGATCAGAAGGTTGCGTGTTCGATTCACGTCGGGTTCAAAGTCTATTTTTAGTTCTACTCTTTTTTGTTTCTGCAAACCTGCAGTTGTTCATGCTGACCACATACATACATACATATGGTGCTGCTTTTGGAATACAAGATTCTGTTCAAAATGCATCATGTAAGAAGCTACAAGGTCAATACAAGATTCTGTTCAAAATGCTGCTTTTGGAATACAAGGTCAATAATACATACATAAATACTCCGTGTGATTTGTCTCTCTGCCTCAGACAAGCTACAGCCAAATAAGAGCATTTTTGAAAGCAGTCTATCACAAGATGGATCCGGGGGTGAATCTTGTTTTCACAGCATTGGGGAGGATCAGGATCAGGATACATGATAATATAAATATATAGCACAGCTTGATAAGCACTGATAGACAAGCTCTTTCTAATAGTTCTCCAATCACCGGTCTCTCTATCCTTAATCGCTGGATGGATGTTCATATATAGACTCCAGAGAGAGCAGAGGGGAGACCTGTTCTTGTAAAATCATTATTGTCACTTTACAAAGGATCATCAGTTAAGTACATCATATACTCTGGAAAGGTTTACCCTTCTTTTTTCACCTTACTATAGTGAATGTTACAGATCTCCAATCACCGGTGTCTATCGTTAATCGCTGGATGGATGTTCATATATAGACTCCAAAGAGAGCAGAGGGGAGATCTGTTCTTGTACAATCATTATTGTCACTTTACAAAGGCTCATCAGTTAAGTACATCATATACTCTGGAAAGGTTTACCCTTCTTTTTTCACCTTACTATAGTGAATGTTAGTTACAATACAACTTGTGTGATCACCCAACACAAGAGATCCCATAGGTCATTCTTTTGTATGGATTCAATATACATTCTGCACTAAGAAAAAAAAAATACCCTTTTTTTTCTTCTTCTTTTTAGGATTGCTGTTGTTTTTCCCCGCGATTTGGTTGTGTATCAGCAAAGAAGCGGAGTCGATAGCTCTTTCCACTTTCTCGAGCTGACGATGAATATGTATACAGTCGTTGTAAGAGGGATACAACCCCAAACAACCCACTCTTTTTTTATGACGCGATGAAATCACGACCGATCGTTCTAGAGTTGATCGGAGATGATCGATTGCTATACCTTTGGCGATGCATATAAGTTGTTGATCTGCCGAGCACCTCTTCAGTTTCTTTCTGCATATAAGTTGTTGATCTGCATTCATTCATTCTTTCTAGTGCCCCTTCACTTGCTCTGTTCACATACTCCATCTGTGGCTCCCTCGGCATTCTAGCGGCTTGTGGTATGCAAAAACCACTGTAATCAGAGGCCATTGTTCGGTGCTTCGAGACCGTTTCCCACTGAGACAGATCCGAGCTGTTAACTGGATCGTTGAGACCTGAAGAAAGGTTATGTCTATCTCTGTACGAGGTTTGCCTGGATCGTTCAGATGTGTTGTTGGAGTGGTTTCCGTGAGCTGCCGATAAGTCAAACCCTAAACCGCCCATCGGTGGTGTTGCAAAACCAGGCAGCAAACCCCCAAACGGATGATTCGAGGATTTGGGCGAAACAGGGGCGCTTAACGATGGGAACATTCCGGATCGTGCAGCAGCATGCGATGAATCACTACACATGTCAGTTCAACCATATTCACTACATTTGTGCAAATTGAAACTTAGCTAGAAAAAATCACTACGCATGTCAGTTCAAACAAAGTGTATTCACTACGTTTGTGCAAATCAAAACTTCGTTACAATCGCCACGCATGTCAGCTCAACACAAAAGTGTATTCACTACATTAGTGCAAATTGAAACTTAGCTAGAGCTTCTGGATAGATAGTGTCCAGAAACACTCACATGGAGAAAGAGAGAGAGAGAGAGAGAGAGAGAGAGAGAAATAAAGCTTTGTGTTGTTACCTGGCACTCAATGGTCCATGGCTAATATTCGATCGAAATCCCTTTGAGCTACCATCTGTCTCATATCGCATGCTCCTTTCTTCCATATCCTGTTGCACAGAAAAAAGTGCATCATTCCGCAAAGGTATGCCAAGATGCGGCAATCAATTTGTATAGATGCACAACTTGTTAAGACAGTTCCGGTGAATAAGATTTTCACTTACACATATTTTTTCCACACATGTGAAGTGCACAACTCATTCAGATAGTTCTGGTGAATAAGATTTTTGCTTACACATATATATGTCACATGGATCTTTTTATACACATGTGAAGCGCACAATCATTCAGACAGTTCCGGTGAATAAGATTTTCACTTACACATATATATCACATGGATCTTTTACACAGGTCTTTTACAGGGATGGATGTGTTACCTGGGAATCTGGAATGTGGGTTGCATGTGTGGAAGGCTCAAGGACATCATTGGGGATTTGCACAAAGGGATGCTCGAGCAGCTTGGCTGCCGAGGGCCGGTCTGCAGGATTCTTTTGCAAGCATTTCCTGATAAAAGATTGACCTTCAGGAGAGATCCCATCTGGTATTGGGGGAGTCTCTGCTCTTGTTACCTTAAACATGGCTGCAACCTGAATCACATATGAGCAAAACAGGCCAGTACTACATTTTAATAATGTATGATTTGGGAAGTGCACCAACAAACATATCCCAAACATACTGGGCGTTACTGGTGGAACTCGGCATCAAGACATCTTTTCTCTTAAGTTATAATGCAACAAAACCCCGGATAGTATATGAAAAACCAGGTAATAAAAGCTTACGAAATGTAAATGGTAACACGCACATTCTTCGCATTTACCACATTAAGCTCACTCACCCCTTCATATTCACTCCATGGAGGTTTTCCAGTTACCATCTCAATAACAGTGCATCCCAGACTCCAGATGTCAACTGCATATTCATATCCTGTGTTTTTCTGCATGATTACCTAGAATAATTTCATGCCATTAAGCATCAGAATAAACAAGGAGAACCAGAATAGACTGCTCGCACTTTATACAAGCCTATAGAAAAACTTCTAATATCTCATGCAAGTGACACATTATTTAACCAATGCAACCAAAGAAAAAGATAAAACCAGGCCAATCTTATTGAGTATGAACAATAATCGTGACAAAAAGGAAAGCAGAATTAACCAGTGATTGAAAATTCCATAATCACAACTCAGCACATCAATGTATTTCAAGCCAAAGATGTAAAAACGTATTGAAAATGTACGAACATAGCTCAAAGTAAAAATGGATTCATCATTTGAATGCAAAAAGCATACTGCAAAGCAATCAAGACATAATGGATTACAGACAACCAGGCAGTTGTACCGAATATATTCAGATTTATCTATACCTCCGGAGCCATCCAATAAGGACTGCCTTTAAAAGATAAAGGGGCTCCTCGATCTTTTATCTGCAATGAACAGTCCATTCATGATCACGATCAAATGAACTCAAATATCTATTACAGTTTCATTCAATAACCTATGCTCCATATGAAATTCAAATCTTCTATGGAAAGGATATAACATAATGCATGCAACAATCAATGAAGGAGGTTGCTATGCTTAAATTGATGCCATCAATTTTCATGAAGAATAACATAATAGAGAACAGAGTTTACATGTTTTGCCATGCCAAAGTCAGCCAATTTTACGGTCCCCTCTTGGTCCACTAGAATATTTGCCCCCTTGATATCCCTGTTTGCATCAACGAATATAGTAAGCTCCATAAAAAAAGGAGAGAGGGAGAGAGAGAACAAAGAAAGAAGCATGTAAGATCTACCAAAGGCCATGAAAGGAGACAAAAACATCATTAGAAGTAGGGACGTAGTGAACCGTAGAAGGAATCCAACAATGGTTTACAGGCATGAAATGTATGACTAATATATATGAGTGAGTTATACTTGAAAAATCACTCCAGAAACATAGGCAGAGAGAAATAGAGAGATCACAGTGTAAGATATTCGGCTATTCACATCGTTTTTCATTATTGAGGCCAAACAATATATTCAACGATTCCGTCTTAGTTCATACTGTAAACACCTCAGCTGAACTATCAATGAAATAGGTGAAAGCTGACTGACATATCAGCAATTGGAATGACACACATTGTAACGTCTTATTCAGCATAAATTAAACTCTTATTTACCTATGAACTGTGTTGTTGCTGTGCAGAAAATGAAGTCCCTGCAGGATCTGACGAGTATAGCGACGTATAACGGACTCTTCAAATCTCTCGAATTCTTGATAGAGTTTGTATATTGACCCTCCAGAAACAAGTTCCAAGTATATGTACAAACTTCTTCCAATCTAAGAGAAAGAAATACATCGAATTAAAAGGATACCGAAAGAAACATGGTGAAGCTAAGGAAATAAAATCAGAAGTAAAAAAAACACTACCATCTCACTCCCTTTATATTGTACAATATTGGGATGGCGTAGAGAACTCAGTGATGCAATCTCCTGTCAGTGACATTATAAACACAGATATACATTCGCAATGAGCATTGCCACACAGAAAAAATGCTATGGAAGGGGTTATCATAACGATTATCTCCAGCCATCGAGACCCCACTTACCTGGGTTAATTGCTTGACTGATTCTTTTGACCTCAAATCATCTCCAATCAACTCCACTTCTTTTATAGCACAAAATTCTCCCGTTTCACTGCAGGAAATTTGAAAGTTTTACCATTAACAGTTTGTGGCACAAGACATCTGACTTGTCCAGCATCAACAATCACACAATTATCACCTATGGATTCCTTTGTAGACTTTGCCAAAAGAGCCACTTCCTAGCAAGCGTCCCTTCTGCCATTTTCCGGCAGAGTTACCTATCTCATTTGAACTCCAGAGTTGTGACGGGGATGAGCGTGGTGAAAGAGGGGCTGAAGGCGAAGCAGTATTTGTACCCGATGTAGGTGGGCGGGGCAATGGACGTGCATCTGTCCATGATGATGATTCATATCCCATTCCATTAGATAAATGATGCCGTGGAGAGACTGCTCGGCTTTGTGAGATCGGACTCAAGTCAGAATTGTGCCTTCTTTGTTGTAACAGGTGATCACTTGAAACCGAATTATGACCAGAATTATGACCAGATGCAGGGCTAGAGGCTTGTTGTAATTGACTAGTTGTAGGATTCCAAGGCCATGGCTGTTGCTCTGAAGGGCCCACCTTTTGTGGACTTAGAACTGGACTTGAAAAAGTGCTGTTGGAAGCACTACCATTATTAACATGTATGTGGATGTGAAGTCCACGGCCATCTGCCTGTCGGTTTCTGAATGCAACCCTCTGTGAAGCAACAGCTGAAATAGGGCTTCCCCCATCAACTCTTGGAGATGGTGTAGATTGCATGGAAACATATGCAGGAAACCGTTGGGACTCTCTACGTAGCAAGAGAAATAGAAATAACAATAGTTTAGGAAGTGCTGGCAAGATGGGTAAAAAAAGAGTCAAGCAGTTCATTGGCTTCACCGAAGATACAAAAAAAAAGAATGTGCAAGGAAAAAGTTCATTCAGAGGAAATGAGCGCAATCATCATTTTACCAATTGATTCACTGCTTTAACAAAATCTAAGTATTTTGCTTACAAAGTAAACAGTAAGGCAAAAAGAAGGTGACATACTCTGAGTGGTATAACTTTAACACATCCACTTCTGAAAGCCACCTCAATGAAGAAGGAAACTCGTGGCCACCACTTTCCGATGAGCAATCACTGGAAGCTGAATCTGTAAGGTATCCTGATGCACTGCCTTCAGGATTCCTATTCTCTGCAGGGCGAACCCATGGAGAAGGAAGTTTTTCATTACGTTGTACTGACGATTTCTTAGCTTTGGGATGGAGTGATAGGGGCACAACTGTATCAAGATTACTTGGGGTTCTTGAAACTGTAAGAGAAGCACGAGGTGATCGAGAATTCCGTGGTACTCCAGAATTCGCCTTGCTGGGATGATTGGAGCTTTTCCATAGATTTGGATTACCTTCAGCATTGTCGGAGTGCCTTGTAACCCAATTACCTTCTAATCTCGGGGAGTTATGTAGAGAAGAATCATGGCGTGATTCATCCCTGTGGCTTGACCCGTCAGTCTTGCTGCTTAGAGATGAATCTTCGACTTTGGCACAATTTGCTTTCTTCTTGGAGTCCTTATTCCTTTTAAAGAAGGAGGGAAACATCGGCATCCCTACAATGGGCTTTTATCACGATGGGCCCTAACCCAGCTTGAAATCCTGAGCTTGATAGATGCACACTTTCTTGTCCCCTTGAGAAAACTACATCTTTTACCGAGAGATTGTCCACAGAGAGTCCAGGTTTTGGCAGAACCGCATGAAGATCCACATGATTTTGGCAAAAATCGGTGGCTTGGAGGACTACGTGCTGAGAAGAGCACAGAGATCATCAAGCGAAACGGCCTTTCAAACCCTGAATTCTTCAAGGTAAGCAATCTTCCCTCTTCTCTACTTAGTACAGGATGGTCTCTAAGACTTCCTCATCCATGGGAGAAAATGAAGCTTCTAAGGATTCGAAACCAAAGCAAAGATTTCCTTTTTTAATTGTCTGACCTTCCGTTTAATGTATGAATCAGAGACTGAAACTTGAACAGATGACCGAGCTTGGGCCCCGAGATCACTTCTGGATAGTTTCAGTTTTTCCTTCCTTCTCTATCAAAGCGATCAATGCTTCCTCTCTCCAACATGATAAAAATGAAAACACTGTCACTTTTATATGTGCCAGATTGATCAGTCGATGTGAGGACGAAGCTTCCATGCATGTGCGAGTATGATTCTCCGTCGGATTTGTGAGTAGTTTCGCCTTATATGATCTTCGTCTGCTCTATGCATCAAAAATTGAGGGGAGCTTTCTGAGTCCATAAACGAGATCCACATTGCGTCATTTCGTGGGGCAGCAGCTTGATTCCAACACAGGGAGTTCCAAATTAATTCTGGCAACAGAATTAGGGTTTCAATTACTTGCAGCAGCAGCACTAGAGCTCGAACTACTCCTAGCAGCAGAACTAGGGTTTGAACTACTCCTAGCAACAGAACTAAGGTTTAGACTCCTCCTAGCAACAGAACGAGCGTTTCAACTACTCCTAGCAGCAGAATTAGGTTTCAAACTACTTCCTGGATCAGGAATTAGGGCTCTCCATCTTACAAACCAGGCGAGGAAGGAGCTTCCCTGTGACTATGGAAGCAAAATTCCAAGATGTAATCGCTGTACGATTTGACAGAGAGAGCACAGACCTGAAAAACCCTAGCTTTGGACAAGAATGTGCGAAAGAAAGAATTTGGAAGGGGGGGTTGGGGGGAGAGCACCTGAAATTTTGATGGGCAGGTGCTGGCAATTGGAAGACTGGCAAGAGAGAGAGAGAGAGAGAGAGAGAGAGAGAGAGAGAGAGAGAGAGAGAGAGAGAGAGAGGAAGAGCAGATCTTTTCTTCTCGCTTGTCCTCTTGTCTTCCTTTTCTTTCTTTTGCTTCTGCTCTCTCTCTCTCTCTCTCTCTCTCTCTCCCTCTCTTTCTCTCTCTTTCTCTCTCGTTGCAGAACCGAACGGGGAAGAGAAGAGAAGAGGGAAAGGAGCAGCGCAGAGAGGAAACGAAGAGGAACCCAACAAAAAGCGAGATGCGATGGGAGATGGGTAGTCGTCAGAATGCGAGGCAGGAAAGCGAAGGATGCAGAGACGAGCAGGGAAGCGCGACGGGGAAGGAAGGAAGGAGCGCCATGGCAGCGATGGCAGGGAGAAGAACAAACAAAAGGATAAAGACAAAAGACAAAGACGCCGTATGTATGAGCGCGTGTACGTATGCGTATCGTATATGTCCGTGTATACGGGGTGATATACGGTGCCCCATACCCCTGTTCCTCCTTCGAGATGAATGTGCCATGTGCGTGTATGCACGTACAGATCAATATGCATGTGCGTATGCGTATACAGATTAATTCTATGCATGCGCGTATGCGTATACAGATTAATTATATGCATGTATGTATGCATATATAGTATATAGGTGCATGTATGCATGCGTATACAGGTGAATATGCATGTATCTGAGCGTGTATACGGGTGGATATACGGTGGCCCATACGCGTGTTCGTCCTTCCGGATGAAATATCCAGACCAATCTGCATGTGTGTATGCATGTATAGATCAATTATATCCATGTACGCATTAATTATACGCACGTATGTGTGCATATACAGGCGAATGTGCATCTTCTCCTCGCCGGGGGAGAAGCGTTTAGCATGCATGGCATGCTCGGTTCTGGGATCTGGGATCTGGAATCGGCCCCGAGCTTTCTCTTCAGATTCGTTCTGTCTTTTCGTCATCCTCTCCGAGTTCAGGGTTCAGGGTTCAGGGTTCAGGGTTCGGGGTTCAGGGTTTAGGGTTTACGAATCTCCCCCATCTGACATCACTAAAACAATAGACAAACTGAACATGATCATGACAACGGCGGTGGTGGTGATGATGATGGTGATGGAGGTGAAGATGAAGATGAAGGTGAAGATGAATGAAGAAGAAGACGATGATGTCGATGGTGGTGGTGAAGGTGAAGAAGAAGAAGAAGAAGAAGATCATTTTGATCATGATGAGAATGGTCATGATGGTCATGATCATGATCATTATGGTGGGTATGCTCATGATGGTGATGGTGGCCATGGTGATGGTGGTGATGGTGGTGATGGTGGTGATGATGGTCATTATGATGATGATTATGATGATGGTGATGGTTGCATTGTTAAAATAATATTACGAATGGTTATGTCGCAACTGTGGGCATTATTAATTAGGGTCTGTTTTGTCACCTTTTCAATGGGTTTTTTCTTTTTACCCTTGGGATTTGGCCATAACTTCTCCCGGTTTAGGGTTTAGGGTTTAGGGTTTAGGGATACACTCTGTTTAAGAGCAATGAGCATATAAGATAGGCAAGCACAGAAGAAGAAGCAGAAGAAGAAGAAGCAGATGATGACAGTGATGCTGGTGAAGATTGTTGGGGTTTGTTTGAGAGTGTCTTCTTTGTTTTTTCTTTTTTTTTTTTCCCACGCCCGCCTTTGCTCGATCGATGCCCACGCGTGCAAAATTTCTGGATCCTTTGCCGGCTTCCGTTCCGCAGGAGGAATCGAAAGGAGCGAATATCATTTTGCCATGGCGCTCGCTTTCGCACGTACTTTCGATCGTCGCTCATACGGGTTGTTGTTTTAGGGTTTAGTGGCGAACAGAGTGCGATTAGATTCGGCGTCCCCGATGATTTAGATCAAGATCAGATTCTTCGCAAGGGGCCAGATTCTCGACTGATTATTCGAGCTGTCGGAAAACCGATCCGCGGAAACTGCCGACTGCAAGAAAGTCCAGAGCCGAGGCCCGTGGGCAACACACAAAAGGAGGATCGACGTGACACGAACCCCAGAAACATGTACACAAGTCGGACTTACTGTGCCCTGACAGACCCCGAAAGAAACCCTAAACTGTAAACCCATCGCTTAGTTGATCCGTAGACTGATTGCTTTTCCAGTCGAAATGATTCATTCTCGAAATGATTCATCGCTTAGTTGGCTATAGCCAGAGGTGCTAAGCTTAGGAGCCACTTTGTAAGGTTAATTTCAGTGGTTTTTAAGGGTATTATAAGCGAGAAATCGGTTCTCCTAAAGTTAGCTTATATTAAGGGGACTAGCCAGCTCCTTTCATTACGACATCCTAAGACTTGTGAAGCCTCTCTTAAGCTTTGTGTTATCAGATCTGTACCTGTCAACTTCCGAGATATAATCTAAGGTAATAAATATTCTGTCACATGTGATATGTGACACAAATGGTATCTTGGATTCATTTTCAATCATCCGCTCGAGGTTGGTAACTTGGTTAATCACCCTCTAATCCATTCTACTATCTCTAATCTTCTCTGATATTGCTTCATCATTAGTAGATCTGCAATAAGAGGCCTTCTCGACAAGCATACGATCTCATTTACAAACACCATATTCCGAGTCATTTGATAAGAGATTATGAGTAAGAAAAGGAGCTCAATACAAAGTAAACTTTTTTGCATTGAAACGAATTCGGACTACCGCAGATCAAGCAATACACAATCGTGCATCGAGCCATTACCTCAAAAAGCATTCCACCAGATGGTCAATAAAAAAAACACAGTAAACAATGGTCGAGAAAGTTGGAGACAGCAAGACTTCGCACCGACCATTAAAGATCAAATGCAACAAAGAACCAGATTTACACAAAGATAGCTCCAAGAGATATTAAAAATCCAATGGAGATTTTTTTTGAAGATAAAGCTAAAAGAGAGGATATCAAAAACACAATCTCCATCTTAACCCAAAAACCACGTCTTTGTAACGAAATCGCGCACCTTATTCAAAATATCTATACTATTGCAGTTTGTATGCAATCTCATTACAAACACAATTGTTAGGGGTTGCTTATACATGCAACCGAAATACTCTCTTTCCGGAGCCTACAACTCTCCTCCAACATATACATCTTCATCAACTTCCTTCCCAATCTCGCGCTACGGTGAACAAAGCGTACGTAGCATCTACAAAGCATTGATTAGCTTCTTCATATCGCTCCTCTTCCTCAAATTAGGTTCTTTCAAGGCTCTCTCTGTAAGAACCTGCTTCAGCCGGCACATCGACAATCTTACCTGCATAATACAAGACCTTCTGATTAGTCGTATTTTCTGTAGTTGAACCATGAAGAAAATGGACAACGACGCCATTAAATCCATCTTTGTTTATGAGGTAATAATGCTCCTGCTGCATCACATTTTGATTCGTATACAAGTTCCATCAATACTATATCTCAGTTAACGCCTTCTATATTTTCCTCCCCCATTTAGGATATTTGAAAATGATACTACATCAAATTCTCCATGAAATGGATAAGACATGATCGTCTTTCCGTTTCTACCAATGTCCATTTCTCCCATCACATCCTACTCTTATTATATCTCCAAAACTCCAAATGCTGATTAATAATCTTTGACCATTCAAATAGTGAGACCTTTTAAATTATCATAATAAAAACATCCATGTGAGATATCAGGAATATCTCCCTCGCTTGAGCTTTTTCATTGAAAGGAAAATCAAGCACTATGGAACTAATTGAATGACTGGTGAGAGAAAAATAAAGCAAAACACTATGTGAATGAGCTTTGTCATTGAAAGGGAAATCAAGAACTATGGAACTAATTGAATGAGTGGTGAGAAAAAAATAAAGCAAAACACTATGTGAATGATGTCCTTATACCACAATGCCAAGCTATATCCAGCTTGGAGGGTTAGAAGCACTATAATCAGAAAAGAGATAGCCCATAAAGGAAGAGAAATGAATGATATTGAGAGTCCAGCCTCCCTCGAAGGTTATTTCAATGAGAAAATCTCTTAGAAAATGTGAAGGAAAGTGGACTTGATTTTTCATACACCCCCAAGATGAAATCTGGCGCATCACCAAGGCGTGATCATACTAGGAGAATCTTTGCTGTACTCACTTATGTTAACTTAGAATCCTGACTTAAAAGACAATCTGACAATGCAAACATGTACAAATATGAAAGAATGTAATGCAGTTATTTATAAAAGAGGAAGATCAATAGATCTTCAAGTAAAAATACATCTTTGATGAGTCTAAGGATGATTGTTTGGTTCCATGAGATAGTACAGTCTCCTTCCAACCAATTCATAATGTATTTATTATCTCATTGATGGGACAGGATAGGCATCTAACATCGATCCCTTCCATTCATTCTGCACATCAACGCCTCCAACCTGTGGTCCATCTTTTGTTTTTTGTTTCTTTTGATTTTGCTTTCATTCACGTTTTTTCTTGTATACCAACAAATATTCATCTTGTAAAAATGGGTGGTGAAAGGTATCTTGATGTTTTCAAATACTAGTTCAAATTAAAAATTGTATTATTAAAAACATTTCTGAAAATATATCTAACGTTTCAGGAAATCATCCCATGAAGGTACGTCAGAGATCCTTATGCTTCCAAAAACTGATGGACGTGTATTCCACGTACAGTAGCCCCAATATAACAACTAGGTGCAGTGCTTGCACTTGCTACTTAATTCTGCAAGGCCTTGTGACTTTAAGGAAGCCTTTAACTCTTCCATGAACACAGGACTGGAAACGAATCATTCTCAATACATATTGCTCTCAGAATCGGTCTCACTACTGGCATCACCAAGGGAATTCACACATATGTGATCAAAAGGGTTCAAAGCCATTATTGGCGCCTGAGTTGTCCAGCATAGAGGTAGCCCAGGATTAGTTTGAGATTCCAATTGGACTTATAGTTACCAATCTTGTGCAAGAAATTTTGTTGTTCTTTCTATCGGATTGGAGAACATGTTAAGGAATAAACTACTGGGATCGGCATTTGCTACTTTTTGCTCTCTCTAATGAAATTACCCTAGTGAAGCATAACAAAAAGCAAAAGCCGAAGCGATAAGAAACAAACACATGTTGTTACATATAGGTCTACCGAAGGGAAAACCTATATAAATAAGCGAACTGGAATGGAAAGCGGCATTAACTTCAAAAAGGAAGTGGCTCATAATTCTTTTGCAAATTTCAGCCCAAAACCCTAACAATAGATAGTAATAAACCATAACAAGTGAAAGGTCTATCAAAACTATTCATGGTGTTGATGTATATTTCTCTCCAAGTTTTTCAACACAGTTAATATTCTAAAAACTTCTTCAATGGGTGAGGAAACAATAATTAAGATATGTATCATTTCAAGTGGTCAAAGAAAATAAAAAGTAACCTTGTAACTTCTACCTACCTCTTGATCAGCTTACAACAACAAAGGTAGTTTCGATTAGCCTCTTTTATACAGCATTTCTTTACCCTTCCATAACTATCATCTCTGATTTTCTCATTGCATATCTCATTGTACTCCTTCTCTGTTTCATAGATGGAAGTATAGGGCCTTTAATGCATGCAATGAGTTACAAAAACGAAAAAAATGTTCCTGCAGATGGCAATCAGTAGGTTTAATCATCCACTTTATACCATGCTCTTAGAAACATGCGCTCAACCTGTCCAGTTATTACCATTGCTAAGGGTTTACAAGTACATTGAAATACCCCAAGAATATGTCAGATCCCGGATTTCCAAACCTTGCTTGAAACCCAAGATGCAAGATATATGAGAGACTAATAAGACCATCTGATTGGGTGCTTGACAATAACAACCAGTTTACTAGTAGACTTATAGGATCTCTCGGATGAGGATATGCAAGATGAGCAAAGACTAATAGATACAATGAGAATGAAATGGGAAGACACAAACTTGAAAAGTATATTGGAAAATCTCTCTCTCTCTCTCTCTCTCTCTCTCTCTCTCTCTCTCTCTCTCTCTCTCTCTCTCTCTCTCTCTCTCT
>JBBBWG010007058.1:8410-24344 GCA_037176905.1 Azolla pinnata | reverse complement strand
TTGTTGTTGTTGTTGTTGTTCCTCTTCCGCCTTTGGCCTGACCTCTTGTCGTCGACGACCACGAAGTAGCAATAGTACACGAGAACCAAGACCACGACGGAGAGGGCGATCGCATCGGCGAGCACGATGCCCACGATGGCGCCTGAGCCGAATCGAGCCCGCGGCTTACGACGATCGCCAGGCTTGCGGAAGATCGAGCTCGAGGAGCCCTCGGCCGGGAGGCTAGGAATCGGGGGAGGCGGTGGGGAACGGCAAGGGATGCTCAATTGCGATCCGCAGAGCTCTGGATTGCCTCCGAACGGGCCCGGCCCCTGATCGCCCAGTGTCCCATCCCTCGGGATCTCGCCGCTGAGCTCGTTGTGGCTGAGATCGAGGCTCACGACGCCCGGGAGCTCGCCCAAGCTCCTCGGGATCGGCCCCCGGAGCCGGTTGTGCGAGAGGTTGAGCGCGCCGAGGAGCGCGGGAAGCCGGCCGAGCCCCTCGGGGATCGAGCCCGAGAGGAGGTTCGACGAGAGGTCGAGGTCCTCGAGTTCGGCGAGGCTCGCGCCGAGGCTTCTCGGGATGGGGCCAGAGAGCTGGTTCCGCGCGAGATCGAGCATCTGCAGGTGCGTGCACGCGATCCCGATCGAGCCTGGAATTGGCCCCGAGAAGCGGTTGCGCGACAAGTCGAGCGCGTGGAGGTTGGGCCCGAGGCGCGAGATCTCCGCGGGGATCGCCCCCGAGAGCTCGTTGTCGCCGAGCAAGACGGCGCGGAGCGAGCTCGCGTTGAAGAGCTCCGCGGGCAACGTGCCGTTGAGCCTGTTGCCGTGCAGGTCGAGCCGGCGGAGCTCGCCGAGCTGCCCCAGCGCGCGGTTTATGGGCCCCGAGATCCTCTTCCCGACGAGGCTCAGTTCCACGACGCGGCGCCGCGCCTGCTGTTGCCCGGGCAAGTCTGCACACGTCACGCCGTTCCATGCGCACGGGCTCTCGTCGCTCGCGTTCCAGTTGCCCAGTGAATCGAGCGGGTCCGTCTTCAGCTTCCGCTTGAACGTCAGGAGCGCGGCGCCGTCGCCGCTCAAGTTCCCCGCTGATGCCAGTGCCAGGATCCGGAAGCGGAAGCAGAAGCAGAAGCAGAAGCAGATTGCAGCAGAAGCCGGCCGCATCGCTTCTAGATTGTTGTCGGTCCCAAAGCTCTCGACGGCGCGCACATGTTTGTTGTGTGGGACCTTACTCCTTCCACAGGTTGGTGCCCAAACCCGATCGCGAAATGTGACGATTCGGGCATTTTTCTCTCCCTAGCTAGCTACATGTATACTGCGGTCGCTTGATCAATATATCGATCGGGGAGGGACGCTTAGCGCGAAATAGGGGTGGGGAGCTCGACGAGGATCGAGGTTTTCCTCTTCTAGCTACATATATACTTGTGATCACTCGATCGAGATCGGTCGATCGGGGAAGTCCATCGGTGTCTTTGCTAAGGATGCCATTTGTTCTAATGCGCAAGCGGGGCGCTCTGCTTTAGACAAACTCGTGAGCATCAAGGAAGGCAACGAGGAGAAGGCCGAATCATGGGCTCATAATCTCTTCCTCCACACTCCAGAAATTTCTTCGGCGTTCCGCTCCCATGAAAAAAAAAACCAAGCCCACATCAATGTTTCCATGGCCTTCACATCAAAGGCCTCTTTGCCTTAATGTTCTCCAATGATTCATGGACTCTTCCAGCTCAAGCATTCCTCCATCCACACCAAGCTACTTCCCAAGTAATGTTCGATGCTTCGGCTCATGAGTGAAAGGCCTGCATGCATCCCTTGTGTTTCAAGGGACACAAGCAAGCAACAAATGGCCATCATCATCCGTAATGTTTTTGTCCGCCATGTCTTAAGACTGTTTATATACAGTTACTTCGGAACGATGTTTTCAATGAACTTAGCATCTGGCGAGCAATGACTATCGTTTAGTATAAACCTCTCGCATCGTTCCCTCTCTCTCTCCCATAACCATTCAGCGATTTACTCACCTTTGTGGTAACACTGGGAATTAGCTCTCGTTGAACTAAACTTCATCCAAGGGAGTCGTGGTATTATGGAACTTGACTGGTAGAAATACTTCTTGCTACCTTGCTCCAAAGTGTTTGTGGTGTTATCGAGCCTGACCAGTATGTACATATGTTGATAGCTTCTTGCTGCCTCACTCTTTAAGGGGTTGTAGCATGTGCTAGAGATCGATGAGCAATGATATATATATATATATATATATATATATATACAAAGATAAGGCCAGAAATGAAACGCGCACACGCTCTATTTCTTTCAAAAAGAATCTACATCTTTTTCATTTACTAGAAATTAAGATTCATCATTAGTAATACAATGTCAAAATTACATACCAACGAGGGCCAAGATCGTGAAAACTTTTCTCTAGTGCCCCAATGAGATCTTAAAAAATAGCTACCAATCGATTTGTGTATCGGTCTAATATGGCTAGACTTTTCTTGGCAGGAAATAGAATCTATATTGTTCTTTCGTTGTCGAAGTGTGGAGAATGTAGGTTCGTTAATCTCGGTATATTTTTCTAATGAGGGAAAATCTATATTGTTCTCGTGGCGAGGGAGAATCTTGTATTATTCTTGCCAAGAGAAGATCTTACTCTCGTCTAATATCTTTTCGATACTTGCATAATTAAGCCTACCCTCCTTATTTTGTTTACATTACTCGATGCCCAATTCTTCTTTATATTATGGCCAAATAACACATAGCACACTCGTGGGACAATGCTTGAATAACATTAACATTATAATATTGTCTTACGTCAAGGTAAGTTCTTAGTGCTCCTCAAATCAATATCTCTTGAAGTAGTGAGTAATAGACCCTTTTTGTGAATGTGAGCAACAACTCTTTTGATTCCTAAGGTATGCCGCCTTTGACCTTCACTATCGCTTGTAAACATTTGCAGATAACCACTATAGTTGTGATACTAGTCAAAACCATTAGATCTAGGTTAGAAATTCTAATACCCAATGCTGAATTCCCCACTACATACACGATGTTGCTTGTTTAGATGTATCTTCGCTTCATTCAATGAGATCAAGTGGTGGTCCATTCGATGATTGTCCTCTGTGGCCAAACTAGTTGTGACTAATCAAGGTTCTTAGTATCTGAAGCATTCATGAGTCATGGAAAGATAATGAGATGAAAGTCCACCTGTTGAAGTGCAACTGCCTGCTTAAAAGGCGGTACTTATGGAAGGACATTCACACCTCATTATATGAGTCTCTCGATTTAATCCCAGGGGATGAGCTCGTATGAGATCAATTAATGTAGACGAATTCTCTCTATCTTACACGCACACAACCAAATGTATCATGTAAAATGTATTGTTTTTTGTCTCATATGTCATATTTGACTTTGAGAGAGGCGATAATCCAATCTGACTATTTATTTCTCTGTCACGCCATGCCACTCTCAAATTAAAACATTCGTCAATAAAATCAGCGAACATTTTGAAAGCCCACATTCAAGAAGTGTACCCCATGTATGTATTGTAAAGAGGACATTCATAGTGCATTTATAAGCTTACGGAATAAGCCCCAGTGATTGGGCACCATACAAATCCATCGGCAAAGTCGTTGAACACACTGCGAGCCATTACTCGCATCCACATAAAGGACCAGCAAAAAACCCGGTCATTGTGTGTATAGCCACAAAGGTCAGTCAAACAAGGGTGCCTTGGGTAGCAAGCTTGTTCCTGAGACGCTCATTTTTTTCGTCCCTAGGATCTTCCCCTCCATTTTCCTGAACAGCTTCAAATCGATTTATGATCGATTAAAGAAAACTACTGCTGTTTTTGGTCTTCTTCTGAAAGAAATATCTTTCCATTAGTTATCAAAACCATAACAACAAGGCTAAAAATTACAACAGATATGTATCTTTCAAAAAGAACATGTCCAAAATATATCAAAAAATGCATCCCCTTTTATTTCCGTTACCCCCGCAGATGTTTACCCTTCCATTAGTTACGAAGAAAAAGAAAGAAAGAACAGAGCTTTACAATGCAGCATCGGCATCATCATCAACAACAACGACAACAACAAACATCGCGATCTTTCATACGCAATGGGGAGAAAAAACACGATCGCTGTCACTCACCATTTCCTGCGTCATTGATCGACGGATTGATCGGTCGGTTGGTCGATCGATCGATCTATCCTCCCCCCGCCCCGAGAGGAGCTTGTACCATGCGCAAAAAGAGCTCCCGGTCGGATTGCACCCTCAGAATGCGACACGAATCCGTGTCCAAAGGCGAAGAAATCCAATCAGCTTCTTCTCTGGGCTTATCCAGATGCCTGTACTTTCTCGAGAACGATGCTCTTTGGAAGGAAAAATCCGCGACCAACAACAAACACATAAAACATGTTTGATGTATGGAGTGTATGCATGCATGGATGGAGGGATGGATGGATGGATGGATGGATGGATCGCATGCGTGTTCCGAGAACATCTCCACATTGACATGATGGTATTGAGATTCAGAGGTGTGGAAGCTTGTCCACGAAGAATCCAATGGTCTCCATAGCAAGCTTATCGAGAAATGTTTTCCAATGTTTGTCTGTATGCCTGTATGTCTGTATGTATGTGTATACGAACATCTCTTGCTTTGATGCGTTGTTGGTTCAGGGCATTCTTTTCTTTTCTCAAAAATAAGCTCAACGCTTATAAAATGCTATATGAGAACGTTTGCCTGTTAGCTACATACATTTGTTTTACGCCATTGTAAGTGTGTCGTTGTTTTACATATATTAGAAAGGGCATTCATTCACACATAACACCTTCGCGTTCTACAGGAGCAGATACTGAACCCACATTACAGCCATTAAACCCTACACTTGTGGTAATCATCAGTTCAGTATCAGTATATCAGTAGTAGTAGTAGTAGTAGTAGTTGTTGTTGTTGTTGTAGTTGGCTTGTACTCTCTCGGGGCACATTTAATATGGGTGGCTTGTTCAGCCGCCCCCGGTTGCGTCCGACAAGTGTGAAAAGGGACAAAGACGATGTACCACAGAAGTGGTCCCGTCACGTGACCGCGGACAGACTGTATAATGCTCTCAGTACGAACATAATCGGAGATTTTGCATCTCTGCTTTGGGCGAAAGCTCCCAATACGTTTATCCTTCCGATTATGTATTGCTTGAGTTGGATGTAAGAGAAACACAAAAGGCCATTTGAGACCAAGTTGTAACTAATGCGAGACGAGATTTGTTTCGGAAACACAAGGAGAAGCAGTGGCTTCACGGCACGTTGTAAAGATGTCGTTTGTTTGTTTTTTGAATCGGCCGGCGTCGAATTCCAGCACCCAGAATCTCTACTCCGGTGCTTGGGCATGTATATATATAGTTTGAGGCATCCGATGCAGGATCGGATCGCTTTTCTCGCACCCTGGGATCATTGCGATATAGCAAGGATCATCGCGATACAGCAGTACGATCGCAAGATCGGAATTCGGTGAGTGCCCATGGAAGCATCAATCGATCGCTCGCTCGCTCGCTTCCCATGGAAGGGAAAAAACACAGAGCTTGCATGCGCGATTCGTACTGCCATCTCGAGAAAAAATGGAATCTCGAAAGATGTCTTAAGAACACTGGGAAGAGTTTGATCTAGCGTGGGAAATGGCTCCAATTCAATCTCAATTTTTCCGGGCTTTCCTTATTTGCTCTCCATGTTGTGACGATGATCCATCGAACTATACCAATGTCGATGGTATCTTGATGATGATGATGATGATCCACACTCCCGAATGCAAGCTGGAATTAGCGAGTGGGCGATTACCAATAGGCCGTGGAAACGATAGGAGCTGTTGACTTTGGATCGGCGACCATCGTTATCTATGTATTATCCGTGTTTAGCGGCCGAGAATCAGGACGGAATCGCATTGAATGCGCGAACTAGGCCGAAGAAGAATTATGGATTAATTAATATGGCTACACCAAATCGGTCGGTGGCCGCGATGCCGTTGTCGTCGTCGTCGGATGTATTATATATAGAATGGATATAGATCGATCGATTAGATGGATAGCTATAAATCCCCCATTGGAAAGACAATCGTTGGATTCGAATCCGATCGGGATCAAAGTCAATGGAATCAATCCGATCGAAGTCAATAGTAACGATCCGATCGAAGCCGATGGAATCGATCCGATCGAAGTCAATGGTGACATCCGATCGAAGCCAATGGGAACGATCCGGTTGGCGCAGTGCGCCTCTTGGGCTGCGGTGGATTTACGCGATCCTTGCGTGGGGGCGGATCGATCATCGAGTGCTTCTTATTTATTTGATTGTGTGGAATCGATCAATCGGACGGATTATTGCAGGATTAATGAGGGCAGAATGCCGGCTTTCGGGCGGCTAAATTCGGCGGCGGCATTGGGCGGCAGGAAGTAGCTGCCGCTGGCGGCGATTTCGGCGGCATGGGGAGGAAAGCTGCTGTATTGCAGGAACTGCTGCCAAAAAATTACAGGAGTTAGAGGCAGATTAATCTGCAGAAGAATCAGTCTAGATTAATTTGCAGTGGAATGAATCTTCTATAATATACAAAGGGGAAAACTAGCTAAAAACAAAACCTGCCTGACAAATTTATTATGAACATTTTGATGCCTGCTAGAATTAGAAATTACAGATATAACGCCGCAATTAGACTCAGATTAATTAATTTTTTGCAGTAGAATCAATCTTCTAATGATATAAAAAGGGGGAAACTACCTAAAACAACAAAGCCCTAACAAATTTATTATGTACATTTTGATGCCTGCGACAATTAGGAATGACAGATAATTAACTCCCAGTTTTGTGTCCCAGTAAGGGCTATTGATTGATTAACGGCGAGCTCATTAGATCCCGAAATTTCGATGAGGAAACAGCGGCAAAAACTACCAAAATTAAACGCCTAACAGGTTTCTTAATTAAATTTTGACGCCGTGTAAAATTAAAACCCAATTAATTGATCAACATCAAATTAATTAGACTCGATTACTAAACCGCAGTAGGAAGTATTAGGAAAAGTACCGAAAGAGTGTGACAACAAATTCATGAATTACATTTCGACGCCCACTAAGATTAGAAGCTATGGATTGACGCCTAATTTTGTCTCTCGTTAGAAATTAATTCCTGATTGATTGATTGATCAACCACAAGTCGATTAGCGTCTGAAATTACACATACGAATTAAAATTATATACCTCATTGATGAAGGCCGATTCCTTGCTCAGCATCATGGCGTCGATTCCGGCCTGGTTTGCTGTAGCCAGCTTCATCGACAGGAACTGCAGCGTATCACAGAGAGAGATCATTTCAAAATTAAAACATTTGTACCGACAGACAGGCCTGTAATGGAGATGATCTTATAGCTGTAGATCACACTCATGTAGAGCTATGGCGATGCATTACACCATTGAATGTACAGTCATGGGATGTGTTTTGTCGATTCGATGGCGTTGAGCATATAGATGTAAGTAGCGTTTGTACCTCGACTTGCTTCTGCAGGGACTTGACATAGTTGATTATTTCGTCGAGCATCATGGCTTTGCCCAAGACCTGTGTACCGCAGATCAGGCATTAATTTTCGGAAACAGATCGGAGTTACACGGAGCCATACCATTGCTTGCAGCTGAATCGATCGATCGATCGACCGGTCGATTCAATTATGCAGCTGAATCGATCGGTCGATTCGATTCGATAATGCAGAGAATTTTGCCGCTGAATCGATCATTAAACGATTCGATTCGATTCGATTATGCATCGATGAATTAAGATCCAGCTGGAGCTGGCTGTGGGCAGCTGGCGTAGCTCCTCATCATTTACCTTGTGGCAGCCGGGGACGATTTCCTGAAGCACCTTCATGCGTTGGCTGATCTTCTCCCGGCGCACCTGCGCAATCAATTCGCTAAACGTAAGCCGATGCAAAGAAGATGTGAGCAAGTAATCGTTAATACTGTGGGCAGCCGCGACCGGTCCGATGCTGATGATCGGAGATATGGTGCAGTGCCGTGATCAGCAGCGACGACGATTGACGATGAGGGACGGAAGACACGATGATGGTGACGCTGGTGATCGATATGGTGATACTGATGATGGTGATGGTGACGATGGTGACGGTGGTGATGCAGATGACGGTGATGATGATGGTGATGACGGTGATGATGATGGTGGTGATGATGATGGTGGTGATGGTGATGGTGATGGTGGTGATGGTGATGATCGTGGTGGTGATGATGGTGATGGTGATGATGATGATGATGATGATGATGATGATGATGATGGTGGCGGTGGTGGTGGCGGTGGTGATGATGATGGCGGTTGTGATGCTGATGATGGTGCTGCTGCTGCTGATGATGATGATGAAGATGGTGATGGTGATGACGGTGATGATGATGGTGGTGATGGTGATGCCGGTGGTGGTGATGGTGATGAGGATGATGATGTGGATGCGGGTGACGATGATGGTCACGACGGGTGGTGGTGGTGGTGGTGATGATGATGGTGGTGATGATGGTGGTGGTGATGATGGTGATGCCGGTGGTGGCGTTGGTGGTGCAGGTGATGGTGACGATGATGATGGCGGTGGCGATGATGGCAGTGACGGTGACGGTGACGATGGTGATGGTGGTGATGGTGGTGATGGTGATGGTGGTGATGGTGGTGATGATGGTGACGGTGGTGATGATGGTGATGGTGATGGTGATGATGGTGATGACGGTGACGGTGATGGTGATGGTGACGGTGGTGATGGTGATGGTGGTGGTGATGGTGATGATGGTGAAGCTTAGAGACGAGCGGCTGATTACCCTCTCGGCCAGGCTGTGGCTGTCTGTGGCTTGGCCCCGTCGAGCTCGCACGTGAACAACGTCCGGCGGCGTCTCCCTCGACACGTCGCAATTAATGCTGCGGTGACTGCTGCTGCCGCGTGCGCGCTTCCTGCCGCCGCATCTCATCGGCGGCGCTGCTGCTGCTGCTGCTGCTGCACCACCACCTTCTTGCTGCTGCGATCCTTTGCTGCTTGATCCGATGATCATCCCGTCGGCTCCACCGTCTTCCGCTCCGCTGCCGCTGATCATCATCATCATCATCATCTTCCTCTTCTTCGTCGTCTTCGTCGTCGTCGTCGTCGTCGTCGTCTGCCCCTGCAATCTCGACGATTGCGGATCGGCCTCGCCGTCGGAGAGCTCCTGCACCGCGCCATTCATGTTGCCCTGCGCATCCAACGACATCGCCCACATCATCAAAGAAGAAGAAGAAGAAGAAGAAGAAGGCGGCGACGACGAAGACGATGCTGATGGTGGAGATGATGATGATGGTGGTGATGGTGGTGAACACGACATGAACAAGATGATGATGGTGGTGGTGGTGATGATGATGGTGGTGATGGTGGTGAACAAGACATGAACAAGATGATGATGGTGGTGGTGGTGATGATGTTGGTGATGGTATGGTGGTGGCGGCTTGAGAGGATCAAACACAGAATCTGACGCATATGATCCTCCCTAGCTGCCATCAGCCTCAGCCTCATCATCATCATCATCACCATCATCATAATCATCATAATCATCATCATCAGCAGCAGCAGCAGCAATATAAGCATTACAAATGAGAAAATCTCTCTGTTTAGTAGTGCCCACAAGATTCATGGGGGGAATTTGGGGCGGGCCCCAAATCTATGGTGCACGCATGAGAGTTAATCATTCGATTGGGGCCGCGTCAATCGATCGAACAGAACCCAATTCTTGGATTCGAGCTCAAAACTAGACGAAGATCCAGCTCGCTCCCGCTTTTCTGATTCGAGACCGTGTGTCTGCTTGTTTGCGTTTGTGAGTTTTCTGCTGCGTTTGATACCTGGAACGCCGCCGCCAGATGAGCAGGAGCATTGGTTTGAGGAGCTGATCGAGCGCTGCTGCTACTAGTAGTTGTCGCCGTTGCAACAGTGGTAGCAGTGCTGGTGGTGCTCCTGCTGCTGCCGTTTCGGCTGCTGCTGCTGCTGCTGTTGTTCTTCTGCAGCAGCAGCGATGGCGGAGGAAAGCTCTGATCACCAGCTATGGCCTGATCATGGCTAGCCGACGACCTAGCCACAGCCCCTAATTCGATCGCCTGCGCCACCGCATCCTGCTGCATCAGGGAGCGGCTGCTTCTGCTGCTGCTGATGCTGATGCTGCTGCTGCTGCTGTTCGCATGATTCTGATCGTTGTTGTTGTAGCTGTGACTGATTGCGCCGTGATGATCGTGATCCGCGATTCCACGCCGGCGGCGATCAGGACCGTGATGATCATCCAGCAGCAGCAGCTCCTCCTCCTCCTCCTCCTCCGCCGCCGCCGCCGCCTGCTGCAGGGCGGCGCCGCCATAGCCGCCATAGCCGCCGGGGAACCCTAGAAGCTGCCCGCTGCTGTAAAGGCTGGCCTGCATCTTCCCCATGCCGCCGCCTGACGACGACCTCTGCATGATCAGCGATCCGACCTGCAAGTCCACGTAGCCCGCAGTCGGCCCCCAGCCCAGCTGGCTGGGGCTAGGGTTAGGGTTAGGGTTAGGGTTAGGGTTAGGGTTAGGGTTAGGGTTGGGATAGAAATGGGCGGCCATCTCTTCGAGCTGCAGGGCCCAGTCAGGAGGCTCTGCTAGGGCATGGAAATGCGGGGATTTGGAGACTGCAGGAGCGGGCGGGGAGGTGGAAGAGGAAGACATGGCTGGGCTTCTGAGCTTTTAGGGAATCGGTTCGCAAGGAGTTGCTGCAGGGAATGAGGAGAGGCAGCTGCAATGGCGGAGAAGATCGCAAGCCGGTGGAATGCAGGAGAGCATAACTGAAGGATGGCCCATCAGCAGCAGCAGCAGCAGCAGCAGCGGGATCAGAATCAGAAGAAGAAGAAGAAGAAGAAGAAGAAGAAGATGATGATGATGAAGATGAAGAAGATGATGATGATGATGGTGGTGTGAAGGTTGTAGAAGAAAGAAGAAGAAGAAGAAGAAGAAGATGATGATGATGATCGTGATGATGATGATGATGATGATGATGATGATGCTAAGAAAAAAGAATCAGAAGAAAGAAGAAGAAGCAGAAGAATCAGATGAAGAAGCAGAAGAATCAGATGATGATGAAGAAGAAGAAGAAGGATATGGTAGTTAGGGGATTGGCCAATGCCCTTTCTCTTTGAGGTTTTTGTCAATGTTGCTTGCTCATCCCTTTGCCCTCTTCTTCTTCTTCTTCTTCTCTTCTCCTTCTTCTATTATACAGGTGTATTATATATATATATATATAGATAGATAGATAGATAGATAGATAAGATATCGGTTTTTTCAATAATAGCGATATACACAAATGTTTTTATTATTATGATGCAGGTTTTGCTCTTCAGTTTAGCATGTGTGTTAATTTTTCAACAGTGTTTTTGGTTCATACACATGCGTGTACATACGCATGCATACACAACACATACACACACATGTGTATATATGTATATGTATGTATGCATGTGTGTGTGTGTGTAAACGCATGTATCTGTGCGTGTGTGTGTGTATCTATGTAATTTATGTGTGTATAGGAGACAGATCTCACTCTAGATTCAGATCTCCTTTTTTGCTTTCATGTGTACAAATTCATCTTTGCATCTCTTGATGGATCATTTCCCTTGTCTCTTGATAGAACGGATCATGGACTGATCCATGTACCCATTGGGTCTGTCGTCGCTATCGTTGCTGTTGTTGTTGTTGGGGAGGAGGGGGATGTATGTATGTATGTATGTTCCCGTTCCCCCGCCGCATTCATGCATCGATCCTGCCCCCCTCTCCTGATGCATACAGTGCATTTGCGCAGGTTCCGATCCCATCCCATCATCCTCTCATACATGTATGATGCATCATCATCAGCATCAGCATCATCCTGCTGATATACGGACATGGACAAGGACAGGAGGAGGGGGGGGAGGGGCAAGGGCAAACTGGGGTTGGGGAGAAGAAGAATATTCACTAAACATGCAAACTTACAGATCCAACGGCGACAATGTTCATTCATCGTCGATCGATGCCAATGCCAGGGGTGTCGTACGCAACAATGCATGTATCTGGGGCACCAATCATGCATGAATGCATGCATTTGGGGCACCAATCATGCATGAATGCATGCATTTGGGCACCAATCATGCATGAATGCATGCATGCCGCTGCATCAGACTGTTGTTCGTCGATAGTCAGTCAGTGCAGCAACGCTGCATAGCAACGGCATCACCATCATCACCATCACCACCATCATCATCATCATTTTCGACCAAGCTGTATGTATGTATGTATGCATGCATGCATGCATGTATGTAAAACTTACCCCACTTGGGACACCAATGTTTTCCTTGGGTTACCAATGCCCTAGTGGCAAAACCAACAAATTGTACATGTCACATATTGCATACCAAAAGGCCCCCTAACTAGATTTTACTAATTTTCTTCCTCTTGGCCTGACTCTCTTCCTCATGTTCCAGGGCCTCTCTACTTTTAGACTGGGAATTGAATGTCTGGATTTTGGGGTGCCCCATTTCTGGGATGGTTCCTTTTTCGGCCGGGGGCACGCGGACTGGGGGCAGGCGTGCAATGCATTTAAACGTCCGGGAGCTTGTTGGAACTGGCTCTTCTGGGCGCAGAAGCAAAACATCCAGGAACAGGAACAGAGATTGACTACATTAGATAATCGCACACACACACATACATACATACAGTGATTCATTGATTCATTGATTCATTCATTTATGCATTCATGCATTCATGCATTTTACATTCAAACGTGCAGGCGTTACCCGATGGCGCTTTTCAGGCGCTTCGGAATGGGGTGGGCATTCGTCAGTACACAGACCGGAATTGGGATACAAGTCTGTCGCTGGCCTGGTACAACGGATGTTCCTCTCCCAGTAAACAAGCCCCCTCGCTCGAACTTGATCGATCAACTGACCACAGTAGAACTGCTTTTCCAGAACGAAAAAAATATACATCTATCTATCTATATATATATATAAATATATATATAGTCTTTTTACATCAAAATCATAGTTGTAAGGCTGTGAGGATATCAAAGGATAGTATATAACCCAGAGGTTGGCCACTCATACATCGCACTCCGACTAATGTATGTCTGTCAGTTACACTACAAGCAATATCCCAGACCACGCGTTCGAGGCCCCTTGCTTCGAGCGAGACGTAGCTACCTACATATCGGCTTGAGCTTGGTTTTGCAGCCCGTAGAACCTGTCTGAAACAGGCCCGCCTGAACTCCAAGTCTCTAGAGCCTTGTCTTCAACTCTCCTGCAGACAAGGAAAAACTCTTCCTCCTTGATTGGTGGTGGAAGGGATCGACGCAAGCAGCCCGCAGACAAAGGCGAAGTTTAACCGATAAGGCAGTGATGTTGGTTTTTAATAATACAGTAGATCTGTTTTGGAAAAGCAAAGGAGTATTTCGCGAGCTACATGTAACTGTATCAGGCATAGCCTTACAGTTTGGTGTATGCTGGAAAACTTTAGTATAACCAATAATAATGGTGATGCAAGGATATCTCTGATGATGTCAGGGCCTATTTACACCCAAAACCCTTGGGCAAGAAACAGTAGATACAATCGTTGAGATCGGATTGGATCGGATCGGATCGGATCCGCGAGAAGTTGCTCTGTGTTTTTGCATATGGCCAACTTTTGCTTCAGCAGGTGTTCGGATGCGGTCTCGACCAACCTTTGGAATCATCAATACTTCCAATCGGCTCAAATCAAACAGGGGAAAGCAAGCAGAGAAAAGAACCATTCTGAATGGTGATCAAAGATCATCTGCATCCATAAGCACCCTCCTCCTACACATACATGCATTGCATAGATAAAGAAACATGACCTACAAAATCCATCCCCTTCTCTTCTCTTCTCTTTTCTTCTCTTTGTTATTGTTTTGTCCTTTGTTGGAAGGACCCCAGCTTCTTCTACTGACTTTCCTTAAACAGCCAGCTACCAACAAGAAACACAACCCAAAAAAAAAACAATACAAAACCTTCTTTTGTATCCATCTGAACTTTGAAATCTTCCGTTGAGATTTCAATTTTCTAGCTTTTTTTTTTCTTTTTGGCAGAAAGAAATTGTAAAGGGGGGGAGGGGGGGGGGGGGAAGGGAGAGGGGGAAAGCTTAGTTTTTTCAAAAGTTGGAAATGTAGTCTGTAAAAACCGCGAGAACAGACACACCAGAGCCACCTTCTTCTGCTTCACTCTATTGTAGCCTTATGGTGATGATGAACAATGGATCAGTTTCATGAGTCACATCCGACATTTCCGAACCTGTAGAATGCAACTATGTTGGAAGGAGGGGGAGCATTGGTTTCGACCAGCGAGATTCCAGAAAGGCTCTGATCTTGTGGGTGTTGGGATTCTGCTTCGTTCAGACTCTCTCTCTCTCTCTCTCTCTCTCTCTCTGTGTAGGACATGTCTAGTCGAGCCAGAGGGCTTCTGGATCTCTCTTTCCAACATGTAAAGAAAGTTCTTCCCGATCGATTCAGAAGGGGGAGGGGGGAGGCATTTGGATGAACGGATGACCGAGGTAGGGGAGTACGTAGCAGATACGCAAGATTTCGAGGAAACGGAGGAAGGGAATCGGTGGCGGAAAACGTTAAAAAAAGTAGAAGGAATCGGCTTTCCAGGAGCCAAGTGGTGGTGTATATGTACAAGCACAGGGCACAGGGCACAGGGGATAGATAAGTGTGTACTGACCGACGACTGACTTTGCTGGTTCCTGGTCATGCGTAATCGAGAACCAATATATATATCGATACATTAGATAGATATGGTTATACTTGCTTATATGATGTGTACATGCAAGCAATGCCATTGTAGCTAGTTATGGCTATAGTTGGAACAAGACTCAAGAGGATGTGTTTGTGTTTGTGTTTGTGTGTGTGTGTGGATAAGGGCTAGGAAGGAAGCAAAATGGTCTTCTTCTTCTTTTTCATGTTGGCAAAAACAACAAAACAAATGAATAAACAATAATATGAATATGAATATATAAACAAGAATCAAAACCAATTATTACATACATGTATGTATAATGTAAAAGGGAATTATAACTTACATTGTAACCCCGACTAAAACTAAAAATTAGAAATTAGCGTCTAGTTTCAAAAACTTAATGCACAATTAATTGATTAACACCAAATCGATCAATTACCATCGATTAACGCGTCAATACATTAATTAGATTCTAAATTTACTAGCATTTGGTAATCGCATATAGTAAGGGAATCGATTAGGATCAATTAGCGAGAAGCTATCAGGAATAAAATGAATCAACGTTATTCTTAACGGAATTAACTGGGTGTCAACTTCTAGTGGAATATGAGAGCAGGTGTTAATTTGTGATTTCTAATTTGAGTGGCTGTTAAAATGTAATATTTACAATCTTGTTAGGCTTTTTTTTTTTTTGATAATTCTCCCAATGTGCATGGATCATTATATATTGTTTGAAAAAAAAGTCATTGGTGACTTATATTATTTAGAGATAGATGTATGTATGCGGGCCTAGATGGGATGCATGTGGACCGTGGGACGACATATGATCTATGGGTCCATATGAGTGTCGGCTGTGAGCATGACACGGATGGATGCATCCATGCCATGGCCATCCATCCATGTCACATGGGGCCGAGTCATATGCATACATAACCGACTACATAAATAGATCAATATAAATATGAACAAACAAGCAGATATATATTTAGATTTATATGCAGACAAGGACACAAGATACAGACCCCACATGAACCCTCATGCAGCTACATGAGCACCATACCGCACCATCATCATCATGCATATATTTTATCTGTATGTATGTAGAAGTAGGTATGTACCATCATAGGGGGGACATATTTCCAGCCCTAAAACCCTTTAAAAAAAAATGGAAAACAGAAGAAGAAGAAGAA
>JBBBWG010007047.1:0-25729 GCA_037176905.1 Azolla pinnata | reverse complement strand
CAATAGATTCGTCGCGCCGAGCTTCCATGGCGATCTCTGTAAGACCGAGAAAGGGAATCGATCAAATCACGGTTTGCAGATCACGCATCCGGATCGCGACGCTGCAGTAAGTCGATGATCGTTCCGGTCGCACCAATGTGCGGGCGCAGCAGGGCGATCGGTTGTCGATCTGCAGGGATCATCATTCAGGAGTTGCTGATCGATGTGGTTCCGATGGATCAAACAGAAGAGGCAAACCATGATTCTTCGCGAGGAGATTAACCATGGTTTGGATCGGCAGAAAAAGGATCTGATTGGGAAGCCGATAACGTGGCGCGAGCTTGTGAATTAAGCAGCTGCCGATCGATTGTCGATTAACAGCTGATCAGCAGCTGCTTAATCGACAATCGATCGGCAGCTGGTTAATCGACAATCGATCGGCACCTGATTAATCAGTGATTAGCATTTGTATCTGGTTTGTTGGGTTTCATCTAATTAATCCTTTGTCGGCCGGTCTCGGATGAATCGAGGCGCTCGAACCAACATCATCATCACATGCCGTTGTGGATCTCTCCGCTGAAAATTACGCTCTATGGAATGCTCCTGACTGAATCGACGGAACATTCGGATGGACATTGGATGGATGGATCGATCGGCGATGATTTGTCTATGGTTTCTGATCAATCGATTGGAGCATTCGGATGAATGTGGATCGATCGGCGATGATTTGTCTATGGTTTCTGATCGGTCGATTGGAGCATTCGGATGAATGTGGATCGATCGGCGATGATTTGTCTATGGTTTCTGATCAATCGATTGGAGCATTCGGATGAATGAATGGATTGATCGATCGGCGATTATTGTCTATGGAATGCTTGTGATCGAATCGACGATGTTTTGTCTACGGGATATGCTTGTGATTGAATTGATGGAACATTTGGATGGATCCGTTGATCGATCGATCGATGATAGTCCATGGAATGCTCCCGATTGAATCGCCGATGCTGCAACATTCGGATCGATCGATCGATCGAAGACGAGGATTGTGGGGATCCAGCACTTGGTACGAGGATTATGGTGAGATACAATGCTGCGATTCGTGGGGTTTGCTAGGGTTGTTTTAGGGCTTTTGTTTCCGGGTTTGGGTTCTTTAGGGTGTTCTAGGGCTGGTTAGGGCTTTTCAGGGTGTTTTAGGGTTTCCTTGGGTTAGGGTTCTTTGGGGTGTTTTAGGGCGCTTCTTAGGGTGTTTTCGGGTTTTCTTGTTCTAGGGTTTGGTTAGGGTTTAGGGTTAAGGTGGTCTTTCTGGGTGTTAGGGTATTCTAGGGTTGGTTAGGGTTGAGGGTTAATAGGGCGGTGTCTTTGGGTTAGGATATTTTAGGGCTGTTTAGGGTTGTTTTTCTAGGGTTGGTTAGGGTTAGTGTTTCCTGCAGTCGTACGTGGATCGGTTCATGTTCGCCGACTGATAAGGATTTACTGGGAGGTTACAAATATTTATAGTGTACGTTGAAGTACATGCATGAAAATATTCCAGAACGGTTGAGACTCGAGAGCATTTTAAAACGATTAAGTCACTAATAACAGATTTTTGGTATTTTACGTTATGTAACAGATACACTCTCTATGTGTATTATGATACTCTGGTTGAGAAGGATAACTTCTTAAACTGAGGTTGTTAAGAGAGTTCGATTCTCACCAAGTATATCTAGTATGTCATTATATCGTGACAACTGCTTGGTCAAGAAGAACTCTGATGCCATCCAAAATTGATCACATCTGTCACACACCAGATAAACCCTAGTATTGTTATGTTTCTAATCGATTCCCAATACCGATCAAAGGAATCGACGAAGTGTTCCCTCCTCTTCGCGCCAATATTTTCCTGTACCTCTTCCATATACCAGAGTCCAATGCAGATTACAAGCTTCTGGAAGGCACCAGAGGTGTGAACCCGAAAGAGCCGAAAGAGTCTGCATATCTGAAGATTTCTCGTATCGTTCTGAACGACATGAACCGGAACCGGAACAAACGAAAGCATTCTGTGTCGATACGATAACAAAACATCGCCAATGTCCGCTCAGGGTTCTGGGCTTAAGATTTTAGGGTAGCCGAATCAGCCTTGTCTGCTTAGGGTTTATGGCAACAACATAGACATGGTCAGGTTTTAGGTTTTAGGGTTTTAGGCTTCTGAGGCTTTAGGGTTATGGGGTTTCAGGTTTTAGGGTTTAGGATTCCAAGGTTCTAGGGTTCCAGGGTTTTAGGTTTTAGGGTTTAGGTTTGCAAGGTTCTAGGGCTCTAGGGTTTTATGGTTTACGGTTTTAGGTTTTAGGGTTTAGGGTTTAGGGTTTAGGCTTCCAAGGTTCTAGTGTTCTAGGGTTTTAGTGTTTTAGGGTTTAGGGTTTAGGCTTCCAAGGTTCTAGGGTTCTAGGGTTTTAAGTTTTAGGTTTTAGGCTTCCAAGGTTCTAGTGTTCTAGGGTTTTAGTGTTTTAGGGTTTAGGGTTAGGGTTTAGGGTTTAGGTTTCCAAGGTTCTAGGGTTTTAGGTTTTAGGGTTTAGGCTTCCAAGGTTCTAGGGTTCTAGGGTTTTAGGGTTTAGGGTTTTAGGTTTTAGGGTTTAGGCTTCCAAGGTTCTAGGGTTCTAGGGTTTTAGGGTTTAGGGTTTAGGGTTTTAGGTTTTAGGGTTTATGCTTCCAAGGTTCTAGGGTTCCAGGGTTTAGGGTTTAGGGTTTTAGGGTTTAGAGTAACAAAAATCAGCATTGTCCAATCAGGGTTTTAGGGTAACAAGATCAGCATTGTTTGCTAAGGGTTTAGGGTTTTAGGGTTTTAGGGGTTTAGGGTTTGTTGGTTTTAGGGGTTTAGTGTTTTAGGGTTTTAGCCTCCCCCAAACCCTAAATCCTCAACCCTAATTGCAGGCGCTGCTCACCCGCCCTGCAAATTAGCTGCTTCTTCTGCTAATCCGCTTGATCCTATCCCCTGCTTGCAGTAGCATTTGATTCAGAATGCAGCAGCAGCAGCAGCAGCTGATCATTGCATCGCTTGCCCTAATCACCACAACGTCTCTTGATCTTACCCACATGTGATGGAATCTCCATTGATTCCTCCTCCTCCTCCTCCTTTTTGATCCGATCGGTCGATCGATCGATCGATCGATCAGTGTATGTGTACACAACCGCGTTGGAGTTCAGATGCCCTGATCCAAGTCCACAGCCGGTCTTCCCTCTTCTGATGATCGATTCAATCGATCAGACCCCCCAATGTATTGATCTTCACGTCCAATGAGCTTCGCGTCGACCATGGGCCTCGGCGGCAACTCTGTGCTTCTTTCAAGCTCACCCGTATGTTCTTCTTCTTCTTCTTCTTCTTCTTTAAATTTGTCTGAATCGCTGCATCGGTTTGTTTTTGCGTGTTAATCATCTCATAATCAAGTCTTGAATTGATTATGTAGTATCTCCCTTGTTTTATTACCGAGATTAAGTACTTTCCATTGTTCGATTCATACGTAATTAGTTAGTGATTACAATATACAAACAGTTGGTAGACTATTTTGCATCATGATGATCTGAGTCACAGATTGTGTCTTCTAATTCATAATTGAATCAAAAGAACCACGGTCTGATCGAATCGATCCACAAGCTCTCGATGTACTTTGGAGATCAGAAACCCAAGTGTTCCCACTCTTAATTCTCTCGCATACACACGGTAGTTTTTTCGGCATGTTTGGTGAACCCGACATGACGGATCAAAGGGATCGAGCTGAATGCTAGAAAAAACGCTTAGTACATGAAGAGGTTCGAAAACGCAAAAGCTAAGTTGCACAAAACAAATCAAAACAGAAGGGCTAACAAGGAAGATGGTGGTGCTTATGAAATGTATGATCAAGGCCAAACAAAATGATGCGGGAGTAGACAAGACCATTGGTAGCTATGGCATGGTAAGCTAGCATTAGGAACATTACAAAACTCCCTCCTCACTCCTCACATTAGCACGAGAGAAGCTGCATATTAACATTTGGGGATTGACGCATGTCTCTGAATGTCATGAATATAAATACTTACAACCTCTTTGATTTCCATCAAGAGAATCAACCTTACATTACAGCTTCTCTCGTGCTATGTTCATGGTAAGCTAGCATTAGAAACAGTTAATATACAGCTTCTCTCCTAGTTTCCTGGTAGCAAATATAGGATGACAAAGGCATAAACGGGTTTAAAATTTTGGTAACAAGTACAAACAGTGTGAAATTTCTTTGTATTTTGGCAGCTGAAGCTCTAAGTTGTTGAGTTTGAGGGTTTTAGTTTGATCTTCGACGAGGTCTTGAACTTGTCACAGTATTTTGACATGCTTTGGCTATTTGCACCGTTTGGTATGCACCAACCATAACGGAGGTCAAGTGAAGTGCTGTCTGAATTCAGGATCAATGTTGAAATCAGCAGAATGCGAACTCAAGCATCGGTTTGCATGTATACCCAGGCAGGGAGAGATACATCTGTTTTATATTTGTTTGATCCTCAAAGCCGTGGCTTTCTTTGCTTTGTTTTTGGTGCATGCCGACATGTTGCCTGTGCTTTTGATCGAGATATGGAGGTATTTGTGATGCACAGCCGATGGTGGGTTGTTTATCTTTTAAGTCGACTCTTTCTTTGTTTCCTTCTTTTCGACGAATGCTGATAGGCTGTTGTGTGCGATCTGATCAAGAAATGGAAGCATTTATGATGTAAAGACATGGTTTTGTCGATGCTCGTTTGCTCATAACCACAAAGCTGTATGTTCCTTTCCTTCATCCATGCTTTCTGAAACCACACGATCAGGAAACAGAGATATTTGTCATGCAAATCCTTGTTATGATCAAGAAATCATGTAAGTGTGCTCAAATGTGCAGCGTGTCCTGAGAGGTTCGTTTAGAGTTGAGCTCTCATGTGATCAAGAAATGGGGATATTTGTTTTTGTTTTTGTCATGCAAATCCTACTTGTTTTGGTCAAGAAATAGAGGTATTTGTGATGCAATTCCTACTTGTTCTGATCAAGAAATAGAGGTATTTGTCATCCTTGTTCTGATCAAGAAATAGAGGTATTTGTCATGCAATTCCTACTTGTTCTGATCAAGAAACAGAGATATTTTGGTTTAGGGTTTAGAAATAGGGGTATTTGTCATGCAATTCCTACTTGTTCTGAACAAGAAATAGAGGAATTCATCACGCGAGTCCTTGCTCTGATCAAGAAATAGAGGTATTTGTCATGCAATTCCTACTATCAAGAAACAGAGATATTTTAATGTAGATCCTTGTTCTGATCGAGAAATAGAGATCTTTTGATCCAGATCCTTGTTCTGATCAAGAAATAGAGATCTTTTGATCCAGATCCTTGTTCTGATCAAGAAATAGGGATATTTTCCTGCAGATCCTTGTTCGGATCAAGAAATAGGGATATTTGTCATGTAAATCCTTGTTCTGATCAAGAAATAGAAGCATTTGTCATACAGATCCTTGTTCTGATCAAGTGATAGTGGTATTTGTCATGCAAATTCTTGTTCTGATCAAGAGATAGAGGTATTTGTAATGCAAATCCTTGTTGTAATTAACAAATAGAGGTATCCGTCATGCAGACCCTTGTTCTGATGAAGAAACTGAGATTTTCATGCAGGTCCTTGTTCTGATCAAGAAATCGCATGTATGTGTGTGTTCATTTCTAAATGTTTCTGATATAGCAACCACCAGAGCTGTTCAGATGACCAAGTTCCTATCATCTGGTAATGTGTTTGTTTATGCACATGGTGGCCGGAGCTCATGCTGATGAGTATCTTGAAAAAGCTTGTATGGAATCAAAGATGGTGGTGGCTTCGCTGATGATCTACTGTGGATATGTACATTTAGCCGGTCCATTCTGCTACTGATGTGTTCTTAGGGCAGTTCAAGCAAAGGAGGCCCAAGATGGGCGTTGAACAAGATCCTCGGCACTTCACCATAACCAAACTCTAGTTGGAGGAATCCGATTCCAATCTTCCTCCATTGCAGCTAGAGGGGATACTCAAATTCTGAGTCATACTTTTGAAAAGGTGTTGGTTGAGAGAACTGGAAATTTTTGTTTGGAAGCTGCTCTTTCTCTGTTGAAACTTCCAGGATCCAATGGTGATTTTGCAGGGGGGAACTCCTAAACCAGCATCACAGGCTTAATGATAGCATCAAGCCTAAAGCTGCAGCTCCACCTGTGGAGATGATGGGAACCACTGTACCCGCCATTCAATATCTTGTGACAGGCATGAGCCGGATTCATTTGCTTGAATGCAGAGGATGCCAAATAAAATGGAAACCAGAAGTTATAATACTACTTCTGCAATGCAAGCTGAATGTTGAGTATGTTAGCAAGGGATGTGTGCGCAATTCAACTTCACCACGAGATGAAGAGACTATCGTCTCAAGCATTCACTCAATCTGAGATTTACAGAGGCCTTTGCAGTCTTCTTGCACGAGGCCAGGCAGCAGATAGACCCTCTACGCATAGAGGGTATTTCTTTGCAAGAACCGATTGGTGTACATGTAGAGCACAATTTGGTATCCGACAGGTCAAATATTGGAGGTGAGGAAGACACTGAAAATCATTCAAGACCGGTGTTGTGTTGGGCATTATTTCCACTGCCAATGTTGGTGCTGCCGATAAAGCGCTTGGTGTAAACGAGGATGTAGCAACACCTGTTCTCTGGAAATTTAAGAACAAAACACAAGCCTCAAACAGACAGCTTGTGCAATCTGGTCTACGACGAGTTGAGATCCTTGACAAGCTTCCATTGCAGATTTTGGTAGCCACTAGTTTTGATGATGATAACTCACAAAATCAACTTGACCTGAGTTCTTTCTTGGAAACCACTTTACAAGTATAAAGCAGAAAGCTTCGGATTGGATCTGCACCCCATTTGATATTTCAGTTCGGGGAGTCTCCTTCAAAAAATCATGAGGGCAGAGAATCCAGCACGTGAGTTGAACAGCCTTTTTTTGGTCACCCGTAAGGCAGCTGGACCCAATAATTTCTGTGCTTTTGCTTGCTTGGAACTAGGGTGAGATACAAAATGAGTCCTTTATTGAGGGCAGGTGAAAGGTGAAGACGTAACTGCTGCATAGCATTGAAACTGCGTTGGAAAATCGAGCAAAGAAATTGCACATTTCTCTATCTGGCGAGAACAAATTTTAATTAGCTCTAGGTCCTCATGATGGCTGTGATGAGTATGGTTTCTATGCCAAATGCATTTAGAAGTATAAGGAGTGAGCATCTTGAGCCTCTTCTGTTTTGCAAAAAGATTAAACACTTGATCCATCCAAATTCTGTTTTTTCTGACTCTTTGTTTTTCTTTTTCATTTTCTGCTTAGCGTCACTGGTCAGCTGAACAGCACGTCCAGGTTTTCATTTCATTTTATTTGTAGCATTCTGAGCTGTTATCTGGGTACAAAGTGTATGAGGACATGGAGATTCTTTTTTATAAGAAGAGCAAGTCAAGCCCTTATGTGGAGATCTGCTCAACGAGCTCGCTATGGTGTGACAGCCAATCGCAGACAATGGTAATAAACTTCAGCATCAATAATTCCAACAAGAAGAAAAATGCATTATTATATCTGAACATCATGTCAGTTCCAAGTACTTTACTGATTTGTTGCAGATTGTTGCAGATTATGAAGAGAAGCTGGTGCCCTAGGGAGAAGACTCGGTGGAGGAGGCACTCCATGTGCATGGTGGTTTGGAAAAGGCTAGGAACCTTTTGGTATCAATGCACCAACCGCGGGTTGGTTGTGGAATCTCATGTCAAAAGTGTTTGTCAAATCAAGTTGCTGTTCATCTGGCAATGGAAGCTCTAGGGAATCCTAGCGGTGAGATTGACATGGGATCTGAGATCCAAAACAGGCTACATCATCAATGTTTCGGAGAAAGCATCAATGTAGCCCATGAATACATAAAACAGTGAACATCTGGTGCTGCAGCTTTTGTTCTCAGGATGATGATGATGGTGATGATGGTGTTGATGGGCAGTTCTTCATCGAGATTCCACACAGTTGCAATGAATGCTCAGGGTAAAACACAAACACACAGTTTACTTTGCAAGCAAAATTGGGTACAAAATCCCATTTCAACTGCATTGTCCTAACAGGTTTTGCACTCAAAATGCTTCACAGCCCGAATGTGGGCGAACAAATGCTCAGGGTATTTTGCAAAACAAAATCCTATTTTTCAACAGCGTAGAGCTGAATGCGGGCAAATGAATGCTCAGGATAAATACAGAAACACACACATTTGATTTCAAAATCCTATTTCAACTGCGAGAGAAGGGCTTTGTTTGAGATCAAACAGGTTTGGCAATCCAACTTTTTCAGATCCAACAGATTTTGCAGTCAAAAGTTTTCAGATCTAACAGATTTTGCAGCCAAAATGGTTCAGATCTCAAACAACAAAACAAATGATGTCCAAAGAAAAAAAGAAAGAAGAAGAAGAAGAAGAAGTGGTCCAGTCTGCTTTAGAAGCTGTCGATCACATGATGATGCCAATGCCGATGGCGATGCCGATGGTAGGAGCAAGCATACAATTCTTCATCGACACATTGATTGTTCCTACCAACGGCTTTTTATTCTGGCAGTGAAATATGGTTGATGGAGATCTCAAAACAACAAGAAGCAAAATGATGTCCAAATAAGCACAAAATGATGTCCGAATAAGCACAAAATGATGTCCGAATAAGCACAAAATGATGTCCGAATAAGCACAAAATGATCTCCGAATAAGCACAAAATGATGTCCAAATAAGCACAAAATGATGTCCGAATAAGCACAAAATGATGTCCAAATAAGCATAAAATGATGTCCAAATAGGCTCAAAATGATGTCCAAATAAGAAGAATCTGAAGAAGAGGGAGAAGTAGAAGAAGAAGAGGAGGGAAGGGGGGGACATAATTCCCCTTTTGGGTAGATTCTCTCTCTTTTGGGACACGAACGACATCTTGGATTCGTCTGCATAGATCGCGAAGCTGTGCGCAATGGCTGAGATCGGTAGCCCCCGTGGGCGTCGAGTCTGAGCTCTCGCGCACCGTCTCTGTGTTCACAAGACCTAGGTGTTTGCTTCATCAGACAGACGCTCATCGACTTGGAGCAACAGATCAACGAACCGATCGAAGATGCAATGTGACCCCATCCATGTACGTCGTCGATGCAAGCGTTTGCATGCAATGCAGGGTTCCTCCAGATTTAACAGGCCTTGCAATCAGAATGTTTCAGATCTCGAACAACAAAGCAAATGATGTCCAAAGAAGAAGCGAAAAAGGAGGAAGAAGAAGTGGTTGAGTCTGCTTAGAAGCTTTCAATTGCAGCATGAGGACGACGCCAATGATGGCGGTGGGTAGGAGCAATGCGATTCTTCATCGACGCGCCATCGGACATAATAATAACACACTGTCTTATGCGAGAAACAAAAATCGGGTACAAAATCCCCAATCTCAAGTGCATTAGAGGGGGGTTTTGTGCCTTCCTGACAGCGTTTTATTTTTGTAGCGGTGAAAAAGGTTTCGGATCTGAAAGAAAACAACAAGAAGCAGCAAAGGATGTTCCAAATTAAGAAGCAAAATGATGTCCAAATAAGAAGAAGAAGAAGAAGAAAAACAAAGGATGTCCAAAGTAAGAAGCAAAATGATGTCCAAATAATAAGAAGAAGAAGACAAAAAACAAAGGATGTCCAAATTAAGAAGCAAAATGATGTCCAAAGAAGAAGAAGAAGAAGAAGAAGAAGAAGAAGAACAACAACAAAGGATGTCCAAATTAAGAAGCAAAATGATGTCCAAATATGAAGAAGAAGAATAAGAAAAAGAAGAAGAAGAAGAAGAAAAACAAAGGATGTCCAAAGTAAGAAGCAAAATGATGTCCAAATAATAAGAAGAAGAAGACAAAAAACAAAGGATGTCCAAATTAAGAAGCAAAATGATGTCCAAAGAAGAAGAAGAAGAAGAAGAAGAAGAAAGGATGTCCAAATAAGAAGAAGAAGAAGAAAAACAAAGGATGTCCAAATTAAGAAGCAAAATGATGTCCAAATAAGAAGAAGAAGAAGAAGAAAAACAAAGGATGTCCAAATTAAGAAGCAAAATTATGTCCAAATAAGAAGAAGAAGAAGAAAAACAAAGGATGTCCAAATTAAGAAGCAAAATGATGTCTAAATAAGAAGAAGGAGAAAGAGGAGGAGGAGGGCATAGCCCAACTGAGAAGGTTGTTTCAAGCGGAGGGAATAGTCCCTTTTCTTTTTCTGTTCGTTCCGCAGTTACTGCCAATACCGGAATCTTTTCTCATTCAGGGAGTTTGGGGAGGGGGGGGGGGGGGGGATCTGATACAGATCCCATCCCCCCCTGACTAACTTAGCAGCAGTTTTTAGTGGTCATCGGAAGGGAGGATGGCATGGGTGGTGGAGATGAAGAGGAGGTCGTAGACGACGGCGCCCGCGGCGCCGCCGACGAGGGGCCCGACCCAATAGACCCAGTGGTCGGTGAAGTCGGCGGCGACGAGCGCGGGGCCGAAGGATCGAGCGGGGTTCATGGAAGCGCTGCTGAAGGGCCCCGCCGCGAGGATGATCGCGGCGACCGCGAGCCCCACCGTGAGCGGCGCCGATGTGAGGCTCGACTTGCTGCTCCTGTCCACGAACGTCGCGTAGATCGTGTAGAGCAGGATGAAGGTGAGCGCGATCTCGAGCACGACCCCCGCCGTCGCCGAGATCCCCGCCCCGAGCGCATGCACCGGCAGATCCTGCGTCGATTCCGTCGATGATTGTCAGCAGTCAGCCAGCAACGGGGCACGGTAACGTTTAAGAGAGCCGGGTTTTATCGTCATGCTTTGCTTTTCGATTGGTTTAAGGGTAAGATAAGTGTGAAAAAAAAGAAACATTGGGATAGACTTGTCCAAGTAGCGAGGGAGCCCTAGAAGTTTGTCCTATATACACAGAATGGTAACGAGGGAGCCCTAGAAGTTTGACCTATATACACGGAATGGTAGTGAGGGAGCCCTAGAAGTTTGACCTATATACACATAATGGTAATGAGAGGGAGCCCTGGAAGTTTGACCTATGTACATAGAATGATAGGGAGAGAGAGCCCTAGAAGTTTGACATATGTACAGAGAAGAGACTAGTTATTTCCTTTCATTTTTATGGCCATCCTTTAAAGACTCTCTCTCTCTCTCTCTCTCTCTCGGTCACATCAAAGCTCTCTCTGCTAACTATCAGATCGGCTTCCAAAGGTTTTGAAAATCCCAAGGTAATCTTCTGTGGTATGGGACATTGATGATAAATTTTCGGGTTTCAATCTTCCAAAGGTTTTAAAATCCCAAGGTAATCTTCTGTGGTCGGCGTGCTTAAAAACTCGCTTTTACTCGGCTCGATTCGTCTCTAAACTTTTCTGTTCTCGCTTCGTCGTCAGCAGAAGAGAATCTCCAAGAGTTACCGCCCATCACCGCCCAAGATTGAAGAAAAAAGAGAGAGAGAGAATCTGGATCTGCGAAGGAACAGTAAAGAAAGAAAAGCGGTAGCAGGAGCCCCGACCGTGGCGTTGGTGACGTAGAGGAGGAGGAGGGAGGCGAGCACGGCGCCGACGAGCTGCGCGGCGACGTAGAGCAGGGCCTTGACGGCGGTGATGTGGCCGCCGAGGAGGAGGCCGAGGGTGACGGCCGGGTTCACATGGCCGCCCGAAACGTGGAGCGAGATCGAGATGGCCGCGTAGATGGCGAAGCCGTGCGTGATGGCCGCGATCAGGAGCCCCGTGGGAGTCGACGCCGAGCTCCCGCTCACCGTCTCTGTGGTGATTCCGCAAGACCCAGGCATATATTTGCTTCATCAGACAAATAGACTTAACAGAACAGACACAACAGACAGACACAATTGACACAACAGACACAACAGACAGATAGAACAGACACAACTGACAGACACCACAGACAGACACAGCAGACAGACAGTTGACAATCTGATTGACTGACTGACTGACTGACGATCGAAGCTTTTACCGAACGCGAGCGTCGAGCCCTCGCCGATGAACACGAACACGAACGTCGCGATGAGCTCCGCGGCCCCGGCCCTCAGCGCGCCGCCCGTCCCCAGCTCCGACAAGCTGCCCACGGCGATGTCCGACAGCGGCATCCTCGCGATTCCGCCGATTTCTCGCTTCTCGATTTAAGCCTGGTGGGTGAGAGAGGGGTTTTGTTTCCAGACTCTTGGGGGCTCTCACTCTGCTCGATCGCGGAAACTGTTGTTTCTTAAATAGCTCTGCTAGGCTCTGGGACCCGCCACCTCCCAGTTCGATCGTGGTTCAAAAAAACCAAACCAAGCAAAGCCTGAAAGGGTCCCTCCCTCCCCCAGACTCCATTACCTTTGCAGATGATCGATTGCGGATACACTCAAATGAGTCTGTTCCTGTCGCATGGGCCACAGCTCTGTCGTCTACACGACTGTGCCAGGAAAAGCTCAGCCTGTGACCTCCATCATCTAGGCTTTCGGGCATCTTCGAAGCTTGTCTGATGGGATGCGAGTGAGGTTTTTTACACTCTGCATATGCAAGGGTTCCCTCTGGATTCCCGCGGCGGTGTTTTTGTCCGGACGTGTTTATACGAAGCACGGCGACTGGCTTTTTCCATGATTCCGGTCCTTCTTTTTGTCGCAGATCCATCTGACAACTGGAGCCCCCAGAGACTTTCTGAGCCAAAGTAAGAAGTCTAGCTAGCCTCTGCCGATAAAGACGGATCCATTGCGAGCGGATCAGGCTCATGTGGGTTCATGCCTAATTAAAGCAGGAGAAAAAAAAAAGGACCAAAATTAGTGTTATTCTGTGATTGTAAGTCAACATACTGTAACACTAATGTGCTAGGAAATCGAAATGCCGAGGACCGGTTCAAGGCCTGCATGTTATGAAGGAGTCGATAGACACGTCCGCTCTCGCACTGGGTTTATCAGCACCCGTTTGATAGCAGCAGAGTGCTCGATAGACCAACTTCAGCTTCTGAAAGGAGCAAATCTGGTTTTTCACAAATGCGGAACAGACCCAATCCGGGAGACTTAAGAATCTACCTATAGATCCTTTACTTGTTGTTGTAAGCCCAAGAATTTGATGAGCGATTCAATAACTAAGCGCAAACTGATGAAAGAGCCAGGCCGTCCGGCTTCAGTCTCGAATCAGCGTACCGACTCGCATTGCTAACGTTGTCTGGGATAAAACGATGATCGGTCTGAGAACATCCTAACTCGGCAGACCTCTGATGATCAGAAACCGCGTGCCATCAGCCAAGCTCCGGATCGAGAAAAATTTGTTCGATCCCCGAATATCATCGGAGAGTGCTCGACGAGGATTCGCAATCAGAGATCGGGCGAAGGTAGCCAAAGCGAGCGAGCAATGCGATCGCACCTTCAGGCATCTACATTTCATTCATATTAAGTTTAGAAATGACCACATTAAGGCTTATAACCACCTAACCTATGTTCCCTAAACCCTAATCTCTAAACCTTAATCTCTAAACCCTAAAGCCTAAGCCCTAAAACCCTAATGCATGCATGCATGCATGTATGATGTATGTATGTGTGCATGTATGTATGATGTATGTGTGCGTGTCTGTATGTATGTATGATGTATGTATGTATGTATGTATGTATGTATGCATGTGTGTATGTATGTATGTATGTATGTGTGCTAGAAGACCTTCTTGGATTAGGGTTAGGGTTTCTGTGCCCTCTCTCCGGCGCGGCTTCTTCTCCGTCTTCCGCCACTTCCGGCTAGAGGTAAGCGCCTGCCTCTGATCCTTCTTCTTCCTTTCGATTTTCTCGTTGCTGTTCGGTATTCAAAGCGTTTTGCTTCACCTTGTCGTCTGCGCCTTCTGCGTGATAAGACAAGGTTCCCGTTCGAAGCGGCACTGTATATGGAGCGGTCGCGAACTGGTCTTCAAAACTAACCTATTTATGTAGTCCTAAGCTGAACTCCGCCGAGAGACCTCAAAAAGCATTGGGGTATGCTGTGAAGGCCGGTGGGGACTTGTCCGTTATCCCTTCCTGTCCTTGCGTTTGGAGGTTTACTAGCCTCGCATATTCACTTGTTAATCTGGAAGACACATGGCCTAATCTCGCAAAGAAATTATGTTGAGAAAAATGTAGTCTTGGCAACTGCGTTCCCGAGCTACATAGCTAGATGTTTTCGTTTTATGCACGCGCCTACCGAAAGATTTGCTGTTGGCCAGAATTTTTCTTTGGTCCATATCTTGATATGGGAGTGCCATAGCTAAGATGTCAAATGTTCCGGAAAGACCCCATGCACCTATAACTACTTGGTGGATCATATATCTTTCCGTAACATTCTTACTGGAGCATGTTTCTAATTTAGGTCTATGGATGATAATTTCAGTGGTTCCAACATTGTTTGGCCCAATGTGACAATGATGGTAGAGTTGACAATCAGTTCAACCATTAACAAATCTGTTAAGAGATGGTCAAATAACAGCCACATACAGTCGACATTAGCTTTTCATTGTACTACTAATTAGATATTCGTTCCTGCAGAGCCCCTAAGCTAGTATGTAAGGCATACCACATAGAAACTCTGAGTCGACCTTGGATATTTAGCTGAACTTAGTCAAGAGGGGTTGATATTTACCAATATGAACCCGTCTTGACTATTATCGAGTCTACAACTTGAAGTGGTGTTAGTTCTAAGGTTAGATAACCCTTGAAAGTGAGGTTTCACCGAAGGAGGAAAACGCAACAGTAGTCTGTCATTTCCACCTCTAGACGATGGGTAGTACATTCATCAGAGCTTCAAGTCCTGAGTATTTAAAGCTTTCCGTGGTTTCAAGTGGCACATGATTGTACACAAGTCCAGATTTATCCATATTTGGGTCATCACAATTATTACCCTAGCTCTAGAGGTATTAACATTTAATTTACTATGCGTGCAAAATTTTGAATACACTCAATAAGTTTTTGTGCATCTTCTAAAGTATTTGCAAAAGCCACAACGCTATCCATGTATAATGAACGCACGATGAGTACATTTCCAATACAATCTCCATTCTTCAGTTTGCAACACCTAGTTAACTCATGGTATGAAGCGTGAACCTTATGTTATTTGGACCATCATCCAACGAGGAGCATTATCTATTCTTGCAACATGGGTTACTAGTCTCATCGTAACTGAATCCCTTTTTTTATTTTGGAGTTGAAGAGGTGAGAAATGTAGCTGATGTTTGGTTTATGAAATTCTTGTATTTTTCTGTGGCACAATGATTGGTAGCATTGTGCCCAGTTATGGGTTCATTTGGCAACACCTCCATAATGTGACATTTATTCATGTTTCTTTACATATACAACCTGAAGAGCAACCAAGAGTTGACGGTCATTTACAAGGTCAAACTCAATTCTTTGCTAGTGATGAAATTATCTTTTACCATCTACTCCATTAAATCTCTTCAATGACTATGATCTAAGTTGGGAAAAGATGGGAAGGTATGTCGTTTTTGCTATCGATTGTGGCTAATCTGGAAATGCAGCTAACATATTTACATGGTCAATCCAAAAAAATGTGTTATTTGAACAATATTGATGGGGATTTACCATTGGGATCAAATTCAAAGTGATGTGGATGAGCAACATGTGATTACTTTATTTGCTTTGTATGTATAACGTGATTTCAACAGCTAGACTCAAGGTTAACGATGGAGGCTGTATTTCTCTTTCTCAGATATTGGGATATGCACGATGTAATGCTTTTATATTTGATGGTAGGCATGGAGCTAGAGCATGCTCACTGAAATTGAAGTTTGTCAACGTACCAAACTTGATTGTAGAAAGAGTGCCATGGTGGGTGATTTTGGAATAATAGAAGATGAAGGTGCACCTGCCCTGTTCTCACATAGAGCTCGCCAAGACAGCTTTGAGAAGAAGAAGAAGGAGAAGCAGCAATACAACCACAACAAGGCGAAGAACCAAAGCAATCCTGGCGTAGCTGGAGGAGAATCCGAGGTCACCGAATCCCTAACCCTCTCCTTTGGCGACCTTGGCCTGCCTGAATGGCTATCAAAAACCTGCAAAGAGATGGGCCTCAAAAGACCCACACCTGTGCAGAGAGCTTGCATACCACAGATCCTCAAAGGTAAAGATGTATTAGGGTTGGCACAGACAGGCAGCGGAAAGACTGCAGCTTTTGCTCTACCTATACTGCAAAGGCTATCAGAAAGCATGTATGGTGTTTTTGCTCTTGTGTTGACACCTACGAGAGAATTGGCGTTTCAGCTTTCCGATCAATTTAAAGCGCTTGGTGTGGGTCTACATCTCCGATGTGCGGTTGTTATTGGCGGGTTGGATATGCTAGAGCAATCAAAAGCTCTGATGCAACGGCCTCATGTAGTTATTGCTACGCCTGGGCGAATCGCTGATCTTCTGAAGAACGATCCTGGTGTCTCTTCTGTATTTCAACGAATCAAGGTATGCTGATTCCAACAGATTTGCATGACAGTTGATATTCCTACATCTATACCATCTTTGGTCGGAGAAACTATAGGTATTGCACTATTAATTGGACTGCATTTATGGTTTCTATAGAACTTCATCCATCTACTATTTTGTGTGTCAATTCATATTGTTTGGAACTGGAGCATTTGTTGGATGAGCCACATCTTTAGCCCACTAGCTATGGAATTATACCCTTAGCACATCATTGGAGATCCATGCCAATACCCCACTACTAGTTGGAGAAAAGCTCATTTCTTCTAGCATTAAGTGGGTAACATTACTGGGAATTTCCACTTATAGCAGTACTGGTAGGAGAATGACGTGTTCGGTACTATTTGGATAATGATGTTCTGGCTATTCATTGGATTGAAGCCATAGAGTGAACATGCTTGCCCTGATAAGGAATAAATTAACATTAACATAGTATGAAATGAATTGAAGTGACGTAATAGGGTATTATATGGAATGAAATGGCCATTCATGGTATGAATGCAATGTTATGATGAATAGCATGGCATGAGATGGAAGGAATCAAGCCAATATAAAATAGAGTGGCATGACATGAGCCAGCATGATTGTAATGAAATTGCAGGTGATGGCATGGAATGCAGCAAAATAGGATGGTGTGGCAGTGATTTAGCATAGTGTTCTTTTTTTTGCAGTATCTTATTTTGGACGAGGCTGATCGCATCCTCGATGTTGGTTTCGAAGATGAGTTGGGTACTGTGCTTCATTGTTTGCCGACTGAGAGGCAAACACTGCTATTCTCAGCTACCATGACACCTGAGCTCAAGGCTTTACATGAGCTTTCAGGTGCTAATGCATTCATCTTTGAGGCTTATCAGGGCTTACAAACGGTTGAACAACTGCAGCAGCAGTATGTTTTTATGCCGATTGATGTAAAAGATGTGTACCTTTTTCATGTATTATCCAGCTTGGAAGAGAAGAGCATCCGTTCTGTGATCATTTTTGCTTCGACTTGCAGGCATGTTTCTCTTTTTGAACATGTTTGCATTCTTACTGAATGTGCTTGATGTTATATGTTTGTCCTTCTACTTGCAGAACTTGTCATCTTCTGAGCTTGATGTTGGTTGAGCTTGGAATTGAGAGTGTGGCATTGCATTCTATGAAGTCACAACATCAGAGACTCGCATCTTTAAATCGTTTCAAATCTGGTCAAGTTTCTACTTTGATTGCAACAGATGTTGCAAGTAGGGGATTAGACATCCCAACTGTTGACTTGGTCGTCAATTATGATATTCCCAGGTTACATCTCTAACATGATCAAAATCTTCAGTTTCCACCCAAGAAGTCAAAACTGAGTGTTCTATTTTTTCTGGATTCAGGTTTTCTCGTGACTATGTACATCGGGTAGGTCGGACAGCACGTGCTGGCAGGGGTGGGCTGAGTATCTCTTTAGTTACACAGGTAATATGGTAGTTTCACATTGACCCCCTTTCCTTTGAGTACACGATGCAATGCTCTGTTGTATATGGCGATGAAGATGAGGAAAGCATGTTTCTCAATATCATTTTTGCAGTATGATGTGGATCTCATACACGAGATCGAGGACTTAATTGGGAAACAGTTAGAGGAGTATGATGTTGATGAAGAGGAGGCATTGAAAGAAATAACCAAGGTGAGATGGGTCTAATTTCTGTGTAAACTTCTTTTTTGAGCTTTTTGATGTAATGGGCTATGAACGGTCTTTGCTCATCTCAGGTATTTAAAGCCAAACGACTTGCTGCACAGCAAATGCAAGACTCTGGTTTTGAGAGCTTACTCAAGGACAGGAAGAACAAGAAGAGGAAAGCCTTAAGGAAGAAAGGTGTTCTGAAGAGGAAGAAGAGAACATTTGATGGTAAAAATACAGCTTGATATGACGCACTTGCATGTTGTCAATCCTTTCTAGGATTTCGGGCCGCTCTGGATTCTATTACTTGGAAAGGGAGAGAAGGAATATGAGGCAATTGCTGATCGGGCTGTCGAGTCGTGTTGTTTTTGATAATCACATCGTATGGCTCATGAGCTTGTAATCGTTGCTAAATGTTCGAATTCGCCTAATTTATAAATGAGTGCGATTTGTTCTCCATCATCAAAGCATTGATTTCATCACCCTCTCCAAGTCGCCATTCCAGGCGTTTTAATGGATGAATTTCTGGAGTTTGTGGTGATCTCTTCGACACTGTTCAAAGTAAAGAACAAGTCCTTGGTAAATATGTTACATTAAGATGGTAAATGCTCGAAGCTTTTCCACTTAAAAAACATGTGATGGAGCTCTTCGCTTGAGAATTCTGAGGGCTCACTGCTCTCTGTAAATTGTGAATAAAGGAGGCGTCCATGACCCGATACAATTTCTTTTGTCCTCGTGTAGCAGTCTGCTTGAATGATGAGGTGATTTGAGTTTGATCTTCGGAATATTGTTCGCTAAGATTCCTTTGATTAGAATGGATCGTTGAAATTTTTTTGTCAAGATTCCTTTGATTAGGACGAATCTTCTGACATGCAACCCCTTGTAGTTGAGAAGGAAGGTGGTAGATCAAAACCAAGAATGATCATGCACCCGTGTCAACTGATCAACGCATTGCTGCACTGGTTGCGATGCAGCCAATGGCTATTAGGCTTACCATGATTAGAGTATCAGTGATGAGATCATAGCATCATTGTTGAATCAGTGAGCAGACTTTAGCTTCATCGGACGATCGGTGATCAGGCCGTAGCAGCATCGGAGGATCAAACAATCAAAGATCAAGCAAGCATCATCGGAGGATCGATGATCCGAGGATCGAACGTTCAGACGTCAGCATCATTGCAGGATCGATGACCAGACGTTAGCATCAATAGAGGATCGACGATCGTGCCTGAGGAGCAGCGGAGGATCGATGACCAAGCGTCGGCATCATCGACGATCGGACGCTAGAATCGATCAAACCGGAAGTCGAGGATCAGGTTTTCGAATCATGATCGGAGGATCTAGGATCGATGATATCAAACATCATTGAATCGTGATCGGAGGATCTACGATCGACGATCGAACGTCAGCGTTGATCGATCGGGTTGTGGCGTCTGCCGGAGGATCGATCGATGATCAGGCATCAGCATCCATCGGAGGATTGATGGTGGAGCTTCAGCATGATCAGATTGGCTAGCTATGGAGGAAGAAGAAGAAGAAAGGAAGAAGAAGAAGAAGAAAGAAGAAGAAGAAGAAGGAAGAAGAAGAAGAAGAAGAAAGGAAGAAGAAGAAGAAGAAGAAGAAGAAGAAGAAGAAGAAGAAGGAAGACAAAGACTCGGGCTCTCTTTCTTATCTTGTGATGTCTGGTCGTCCCTGTCTCTGGTGAGAGCTGCGAGCAAGAGGAGTGGACCAGAGCTTTCATGGCCATCGAAAAACCCTAAAAACCAAACAGCCCAAAATCACAAACGCGGAAAAGGAGAAGCCGATCTTGTCCACATTCAAAGCATATACTCCTCGGAATCCATGCCTTTGGGCTCGCTTGTGTCTCCGTCTCTGAGAGAAGAGAGCAGAAGCGAGAGGGATCCTTTCCGCCTCTTTTCTTTTTTGTTGGTTTTCTTTTCTATGCCCAAATCCTCTCCTTAAACCCAAGAGATTCCTTCCTCTCCTTGCTGCAAACGGGTTCTGCTCCGGTCACTCATTTGATCGAGCTCACAGATGGCTACCAGTTGTATGAATAGAGCTCTTCTTCCTTCGCATGTTGCTGGCATCCTCGAACCTCCATCTTCATCACCTCTGCCTTCCTCTTCCTCCTCCTCTTCTTCTTCTTCTACTTCTTTGAATAGAGGTATTTGGGTGAAATATATTCGGAGATTCATTCCTTCTTCTTTGGGATGTGGGTTGTTTCATCATAAAACTGCTCGTGAAACCCTGTGATCTAATCTGTAGTGTTTCTTTCGTTCCTTTTCATCATTGAAGGTGTTTTAGGTGGCCTTGCGCAAAGATATGGAATCCAGAGGCTTTTCACACCTCTGGTTGTATCAGCCCGACCTCTGCATCGAAATGATCGTCTGGTTTCTTCGGCAATAGCCACTCCAGGTATGCACGAAGAAACTCAATCGTTCAGAAGACTGATTGTTTGTATGATTACTTGGGGTTTCGGTATTATGAGCTTTTGTGCTTGAAGTTGAGCATGCTTAAGGAAGTGCTTGGTTGCTAGCAGGAGCTTAGAAGGTTGAGAACAGTTTAGGAAACTCGAAAGAAAGTGTCTATAGATGTGTAAAATTTGTAGCTCTTTCTCAGTGGAAAATGTCTAAAAACTTGCTATGGCATAATGTTTTAAAGTTTCTCATGAGGTGCTCGGATGATTCCTTTGTGGCTCGTGTATGGCAGACCTTGTGCAGGAGGAGGTGAATTATGATGAGATCGCAAATCAGCTGGTAGATGCATCTCCGTTGGAGATCATAGACCGAGCCCTGGCTATGTTTGGCTCTGACATCGCCATCGCTTTTAGGTAAGGGTGTTAGGTTGCGAGGTTTAATGGTGTCATGTGAATGAGCACACTTCATGTCGTCCCTTCTTTGTATGTATTGCATGTAGATTTGGTAGTTTGCAAAATACTTGGCACATAATACAGCTGGAGTATTCTACCTTTTCTCTTAAAATGCTTAGATTGCATATTCTAAAGATAAAATATGCTAAGTACACTAAATACATAGAATAGATAAAATGCATAGCGTATGCTAAAGACATCAAATATTTCTTATATTTGTTTTTTTTAGTAGTTAATTCACAAGCTTCGGTTGATTATCTCTCTACTTTGTACAAGAATCACACAATATTTTCACGTAATGAAGGGATTATTCCAGAAAATTTGCCCAATGACTTCATGCCAATGAAATTGTTTAGACCGTCGCATCAGAATACTTGTAAATATGCAATGCCTTAAAAAAAAACATGTTGAATAGTACAATGCAGGGGCATTTTGAAGTTGCAGATCTAAAATGTCGAATACATGTTTAAGTGCTGCTACATATGTTAAAAGTATGTTATAAGTAAAAGGTGTGTTTTCTAACTATTATGCATGATTTTGACGTTTTTAATCCATGCCTGACCATAAGTGCTGGGTTCTTTTGTCAGTGGAGCTGAGGATGTTGCCTTGATAGAATATGCGAAACTTACTGGTAGACCATTCCGGGTATTCAGCCTTGAGACAGGGCGTCTCAATCCTGAGACTTACAGATTCTTTGCAGAAGTTGAGAAGCATTATGGAATTAGGATCCAGTACATGTTTCCTGATGCATCAGAGGTTGAGGAACTGGTAAGAACAAAAGGATTGTTTTCCTTCTATGAAGATGGCCATCAAGAATGTTGCCGAATCCGGAAGGTGAGGCCTTTGAGGAGAGCACTCAAAGGGTTGAAGGCATGGATTACAGGACAACGACGTGACCAATCTCCTGGTACCAGAGCAAACATCCCTATTGTCCAGGTTTCACCGCATCTCTACAATATCTTGGATGTTCAAATTAGGGTTGTCTGCGACCAGGTCGATCCTATGTTAAGGATCTTAAATTAGGGTGGTCAAGCTGTCAAAACATCCATGGAATGGCTGGAGTAGCCCCAATATGACTTGTGATTTGTTTTTATGTGCATGTTGTTTGAGCCTAGATCGATCCATCATTTGAAGGGCTGGATGGCGGAATTGGCAGCCTTGTTAAGTGGAACCCACTTGCAAATGTGCAAGGAAGTGATGTGTGGACCTTCTTGCGTACGATGAATGTGCCCATCAATGCGCTCCACTCTCAGGTGTGTAGCACAAGCTCTCACTATGTTCCTTCTGAAATATATATAGATAGATGTATTGGCCATGTATATAGATGTGATGCTGCTAATTGTATTCTTGCTTAGCCGTATTTTGTCACTTCTCATTTGGTTATGCCAGGGCTATGTTTCAATCGGTTGTGAGCCGTGCACACGAGCAGTACTCCCTAATCAACACGAAAGGGAGGGACGCTGGTGGTGGGAAGATGCCAAAGCGAAAGAATGTGGACTGCACAAGGTCTTTTCATTATTGCAAAGACGACTGAAATTTCTTGCTGTTTTTTCATTTGCATGGCTCATCTTTGCTTTGTATGTATCAGGGTAACATTGAAAATGGCCAAGATAGTACTAGCGACTCTGTGTTGCAGGATGCACCAGCTACAAGGGATCTGTTCTTGAGCAATGAAATAAGAAACTTTAACCGAGATGATATTGAAAAGCTGGCAGAATCAAGCACGCAGAGAGCGAATTCATGGATTGTGGTTCTCTATGCACCATGGTGTCCGTATTGCCAAGTGAGTATGCCAACCTTCTTCTTGATAAACTGCCATGTTACGTATGGTCTCGATGAGGAGCTGGACATGGGTTCTGGGCAGGATAATTGTGCATGTATCAGTCAATGGTACCTACAGATGGAATGGCTGAAAGGAAGGGCATGTAGCTAGATTTGATATAACATAGAACAAGAGCTGATAAAGTATGAATTTGAAAAGAAAAACTCTGCAATGTTTGGTCGTTCTGTGCATGGAGCATTTGGTTCACACATGGATATGATCTCTCATAACTTTTCTTTTCAAACGTGTTGATAGGCAATGGAGGCATCATTTGAAGAACTAGCAACAGAGCTGGCTGGCTCGAAAGTATCGGTATGTCCCTTTTCTTGTCTTGAGCAACAAAGTAACACGTTGACAATGAAGAAATTATATGGATGGTTTTGATTCTTTTTATGAAGGGAGAATAATGAAATAATGCTTCTGAATTCGAGGAGCTACATTTAAGGACTAAATGTTGATAAGCTGCAGTTAAGCACCAGAAAATATGAAAAACTAAGGTCTCCAATCTCAAACTTATTGATAACAAAGTATGCCTACAATAATTTTCTACTTTTTAGCCCTAAAACCCTAATCTTTAAACGAGATTTTCTTCCCTTTTGGCGTTAAACTGTTAAGTTATCGAATTGACATGGGGAGCTAACTTGTAAGTATCGAAATTCTAGGCGTTAGAACATTAAATGATTGAATTGGGAGCGTGCGACATTGTGAATTTGTCAGAATTTTAGGCATTAAAAATTGTATTTATCTAATTGGGAGGTGGCATTAATTAATCTGCAATTTATCAAGTCGAGGAGTACTAATATGTAATTCACCAGAATTTGAGGCCTTAAGACTGTAATTGATCGAGTTCAGGAGGCGTTATTTTTTTAATAATTTTCCGATTTATGCAAGGGAGGGTTTTTTTTTTTGAGTTGGTGGTAGATACAACATATATGAGATATATAATGCACATCTGTGGTGTTTCAGGTCGGCAAGTTCCAAGCAGATGGAGAGAACAAGGAGTTTGCAAAGGCAGAGCTCCAGTTGGGCAGCTTCCCTACCATACTCTTCTTCTCGAAGAACAGCGCGAAGCCGATAAAGTATCCCTCAGAACAGAGAGACAAGGAGTCGCTCCTCGCCTTTATTAGAGCGCTACAGTAAGAAGAAAACAAAAGAGGTACATGTAGATTTTCTTCTTCTTTGCAAGAGAACAAACCCAAAAGCATACGGTCTTCTCCGAGGATTGCCGTATGTATTATATATCAGTGTTTTCTTTTTTTCCCCTTCTTTTCTCCTTCATGCTTGAGCCATATTTTTGCCAGCAAAAATGGGAGCCTCTGGTTTGAGGCGATTCCTTTCTATTATATGCTCGGCAAGCAATAAGCCCATTTTAAAGCCTCTATTTCTCAGCCTTTTCATGGGAAAAAAACACTGCAGCATTTGATCCATTCCCTTTCTGTTTTTTGTGTGTTTTATGTTTACGCTAATGTCGAGGGTTTTTTTCTCTTTCGTCATGGAAAATCTCTCGATCATATGTACATGTGTGTGTGCATGGATGTTATTGTGTTGAGATAGATGATTTGAAAAGGAGAAGCGGTTCTATTTATGTTTTCCCTTCTCCTTGGCCTTTGATGGCAGTGATGGTGAATGGCTGTTGTGTCTTTCGCAAAATCTGATCTTTGTGAGTAATCGGATTTCCTGCGAAATCGCGAAGAGAAGTGGAGATTTTGCACAAAGCAGCAGCAATAGGGTGAAAAAAGACCAGTAATTTTGGATGTGTTATTTGGGAAAAGATGAGTAGGCTTTTGGGGGGCTTGAAAGCTTGAAATGAGATGGTACAAACTCATCCTGCAGCCTTAGCCATAGCCACAGCCATTTTGCCATAGCCATGGTCCCCATATGGATGGAGACTTGGCTTCACAGCCATGTTGGAATATGTACCAGATACTCTATGAGAAATACAGGAGAAAACTACGACAAGGATGGCTTAACCTTGTGTTTGTGTGGAGCATTCTGTTTTGGCATCATGCGACGGCAGGAGAAGAACGATTCGATTGGAATGAAGGAGGGATCGAAGAATAGCAGCACGAAGGTGGCCCCGCCACCCGACGATCCAATCGATCCGATCCGATCCGATCCGATCGATGCTCAATTATTGTTCCTCTGTTGTTTTGTTGTGTTTTGGCATCGGGACGAGTCAAGCTGTCCGTTGGCGTCGTCGGGGGGCCCCCAAAGGAGTGTGATTGATGATGGTGATTCAGAGGCTCCTCCCATTTCTCTTCTTTGTCAGCATTTGCATCCAGCTGTAGGAGGAGCATCATCATCGAGGAAGACTGGCCTGTTGCCCCGAGATGTCTCTCGCTGTATATGCCGGTCATCAGAAGCAGAAGCAGGAGCAGGAGCAGGAGCAGGATCTGGATCTGGATCTGGATCAGAAGAAGCAGAAGTGGAATCACACTGGGGCATTTTCTGGAGAACTTGGTTCTTTTGTTCTTTTTGGCTTTGCCCGATAGAGGAGGAGCCACACGAATGGATGGGCCAATTTGCCCAGAATCTCGACCAGAAATGGATGGATCGATTTGTCCGAGGCCAACACCAGGAGCTGGGGGAGAGAGAGAGAGAGAGAGAGAAAGCTTAACCAAGAGAGAGAAGGAGAGAGAGGGAGCTTGCTAACCAAGAGAGAGAAAGCTTAACCAAGAGTGGGAGAAGGAGAGAGGGAGCTTGCTAACCAAGAGAGAGAAGGTGAGAGGGAGCTTGCTAGCCAAGAGAGAGAAAGCTTAACCAAGAGAGAGAAGGAGGGAGTAACCAAGAGGGAGGAGAGAGGGAGCTTGCTAACCAAGAGAGAGAAAGCTTAACCAAGAGAGAGAAGGGGAGAGTAACCAAGAGGGAGAAGGACAGAGAGGGCTTGCTAACCAAGAGAGAGAAATCTTAACCAAGAGAGAGAGAAGGAGAGAGGTAGTTTG
>JBBBWG010007036.1:5692-25749 GCA_037176905.1 Azolla pinnata | reverse complement strand
CCCCCCCCTTTTATAGTTCAAGGAGGGAGGTCGTTTCGACCTGTCCCATCGACGCATTTACGTCGGCCGACCTACTTGGGAGATTCCACCTACACTATCCTACCTGTCGACCTTTCCAGAAGGCGATTTCCCTTCTGTGAAATTCCGTCGATTCTGCCTAGGGACGGTTTTCTCCACGACACCGTGTGGGTAAGGATGTAGTTTGTTAAACGCCCACACTATAGCTAAAAATTCTTTTTCTGTCGTTGAATAATTCTGTTCCGATTTGGTGAGAGACCTGCTTATGTAAGAGATAGCGCGCCACTTATTCTGGTTGTCTTCTTGTAGAAGTACTGCACCCAAGCTCGTGTTGGATGCATTTGTCTGTAACTTGAACGGCTTTGAGAAATCAGGGTGAACAAGTATTACTACTTTCTGTATCATGTGCTTTAGCTGTATAAAACTATGTTGACAATCTTCATTCCACCTGAATTCAGCTTCTTTGGCAAGAAGGGCACGTAAAGGTTGTGTGATTGATGCTAGGTGTGGTACAAAACGCAGTGAGAAATTCACTAACCCTAAAAAACTCTGCAATTTCTTAACAGATGTTGGCTTAGGAAAGTTGAGTACTGATGAAATTTTCTCAGGGTCCATTTGTACGCCTTCTGCTGAGATCATGTAGCCGAGAAACTTGAGCTTGGTGCAGCCCCAACAACATTTCCGAAACTGCAATTGGAGATTATGTTGTTATATGCGTTGCAATACCCGCATCAAAATTTCCTTGTGTTGCTGCCAGGATTTAGTATGGACCAAAATATCGTCAAGGTAGACCAACAATACTTTCTCTGTTATGAGGTCCTGAAATATCGTGTTTGCCATTCTTTGAAAGGTGCTCTCTGCGTCCGACAAGCCGAAGGGCATCCTGTTAAACTGAAATAGCCCGCGACTCGTTCTGAAAGCTGTTTTGTGGGCATCTTTCGCATCCAATGTAATCTGCCAATAACCTGATGCTAGGTCCAAGGACATAAAATATGTTGATTGTCCGAGACAATCGAGTAGGTCGTCTATTCTTGGTAGAGGGTACCTATTATGTATGGTTATCTTGTTCAGTGGTCGAAAGTCGATGAAAAAACGGAAGGTGCCATCGTCTTTCTTCACCAAATGTGGCTCTGAAATCCATTCACTTTTAGAAGGTGAAATAATCCCTTTCTTAAGCAGTTCCTGCACTGCTTGGTTTCTGCGGTCATGCTCCAAAGGTGACCAGCGCCTTGTGGCCATGTGAATTGGAGTTGCATCTCCTGTGTTAATTGTATGTCATGTCGGGAAATTAACCTGTGAGGTCCGTACAGACCGTTGGAACAATGAAGGAAACTTATGCAATATGGATTTTATGTCAACTAGCCTTTCTGATGGTGGAGCTAATGATATTTGTGCATTTACTAGTGCAGGTGCAGATGAATGATTCTGGAAGAGCGATATAGGCAAGGCGTTTGGGAGAAATAGATGTTGCGAGTCAAAATGCAATTGGGTTCCGATTTTTACAAATCAATCACAGCCCCGAGTGATAGGAAATAATAGATGAGGTAGAATGTAGAATGCATGTGTAAAGCTGTGATTTGCAATGGAGAATGTGCATATTGCCTTTTTTTCTGAACTATAAAGTTGTCGATTATCACCAAATACATGAATGATTCTGGAATGATTTTGGAAGAGCGGTATGGGCAAGGCGTTTGGGAGAAATAGATGTTGCGAGTCAAAATGCAATTGGGTTCCGGTTTTTACAAATCAATCACAGCCCCGAGTGATAGGAAATAATTGATGAGGTAGAATGTAGAATGCATGTGTAAAGCTGTGATTTGCAATGGAGAATGTGCATATTGCATTTTTTTCTGAACTATAAAGTTGTCGATTATCACCAAATAAAACTCTAATTGGGGATGCAGGAATTATTCTACGGTGCAAGTTTGCTACTAATTCTTTGCTAATTGATGAGATTGTACTACCGGATTCTAGGAGTGCTTCTTGGTTAATGCTCCCTATTCGCATAATAGTGGAACATACCAGCCTATCGGAAGATGTCGATGCCTGCAAGTGGGGACGTTGCTCTTCCACCACCGTCCCACTCAGATGTTTTCCGGCAATTCCGCGAGTGATGCCGCATCAGCTAGTGTTACCTGGACATTCTGGTTATATATGTGGTTGGGTTGTGTAGTTGTCAATTTTTGTTGCTGGAATTTTAATTTTCTGCATTGACTCCTGATGTGACCATAAATGTTGCAGTGGAAACATCTTGGTCGTCCTTGAGTATCTCTATCCGGGAGTTGCTTCTTGTTTGTAAATTGGGCATTTTGAATGTCTATGTCCATTGGCATATGACCGTTCTCTGCGGATCGGCTTACCGCTGCACGGTATGTTGGTGGAGCTGTAATATCTGGCGGCGCTGCTGATTCAATAATTTGTGCAATCTGGATTGCGTTATGAAATGTCTTGGGAGCCTGGTCACGAACTCGTCTTGCTAGGTCGTGATGCAATCTTAGCCAAAGAAAAAATAATTTCATATGATCTGACATTGTTGGATCCACACGTAACAATAATTGATTTAATTTCACTCCAAATTGTGCTACAGGTTCTTGTTATTGTTGCCGAAGATTTTGTAATTGTTGCAGAGTTGTTTGTGCCACATCTTGGTGAGCGAAATTTTCAACCAACTTTGTCCTGATGGAATCCCAGTCGTGTTTAGTCGTTTCATCTTGTTGAATGAACCAAGTCGCAGCAATACCGTCGAATAATGTTCGTGTCTCTGCCGCCTTCCTTTCGTTCGTCCATTTGTGATATCCTGCAACATTATCAAAATGATCTAACCATGTAAGTACGTCTTCAGTAGGTAGACCAGCATATGATCTTGGCCTGATTTTTGCATCTCTTTTGTTGCTGTTGTCGTTTTGTTGCGCTAACATTGTCATTATCACCTGGTTGGTAGTATTCAGCTGCAACATCATCGCATGGAACATATTTTCTGTATGGTTGTGGCTTGTCTGTTGTGCTTGTTGGAACTCTGGGTGCATCACAACATCTTCATACTGAGGTGATTGTATGTTGCGATTGGGAATGTCTTAGAAATTCATCCTGTTAGTGCTTTGTTGTCCATCACCTCCACCAATGTAGAATGCCAAGATTGAATTAAGGAATAGGAGTAGACCAGAATAGGAGAACCACACTTGCCTCTTGTATAGGCCTTCATTACTCTTATATAATCTACTCAGTTGGTTACATTTCAGGTGCCAAGAACCTAGGTTAGTTTCTATTTATTTCTTAGTCATTTCCAGTTGTGGTGGACCCCTCTACAATATCTCGTTTTATATTTTAATAATAATAATAATAAGTCATAGATTTATGAAAAATATCACAAAAATTAGATAATTTGCTATGAATAAGTCTTTTATGAGAGAAATAACAAAAGATATGGCAAGGTTCATGATAATCTCTACCAAGTGGTCTTTTAGTCACTCTTGAACTTGTCCTTTACATAGCAACACTATTTCATTTTGCTTACTTGTTAGCTTCTTGTGTTATTTGACACTAACATAATGCATGCTTCTACAAATCCTGAGTAGAAGAGATGAGAAATCAATGAGACTTTAGAGATCATCAAGTGGTCTTTTAATCACAAAGAATGACAAATTTTGCTTAAATAAGTTTACATGTATTAGCATCACACAATGTCACCAATGTATATGTAAGTATTGCAGGAGATTACATGTGAACACGAACAAACTAAAAGGTAAAGATTTATAGCGAATAGCTACATGTAAAATATACAATATTAAATTATTCAAGTGGCAAAGATGAGAACCATTATATTGCTAACCATTTTGATTTATTTATACAACAATATGATTTAAAAATTGCATACAATTATATGGGGAACTTGAAGAAAAAATGTCCTACATAAAAGCCTCCCCTATATGCCAACAAGAAGTTACTAGCAAGAAGGTAAAAAAACACGGTCGTGAATGCTGTTAAACTGATACAAAGTAAAGCATATCCAACCCTGTTTAATAAACATTTATCTTTATGTAAAACATCTATATCATTTATTATGTTGATGATATCTTAATCATAGGAAATGATTACAACTCAATAAAGCGTTTGAGATAAAGAATTCAAACATGATATTTTTATTTTGTGACTAAAAAATGATATCAATTTGTTAAATGGTACAATTAAACTAGCTTGCAAACCAACAATACAATACCAATTGACCCAAACCACAAGAGGTTGATAAGGAAATGTATCAATGTCCATTAAGAAAGTTGATTTATTCATCACAGACACGACCCTAAATTGTTTATGTAATGAAGATAATTAACTAATTCTTACGATACAATCATAACATATATTTGGTGATAATCAAACTTCAACTTACCAATATCAAGAAATCATGCTCAACTATCTTGATATGAGAATATATTTATATATTTTTTACTTATTAGCATAGGAATGCTCTCATAGTGAAATTCCTCTAAAAAGTTGTCGAAAAACATTTTAAAAGGTTTTACAATATTCTTAAGTCTAGAATATTCTAGATTACTCTAGAACAATTCTCATGCATGTACTTCAACCCACATTATACATATTTGTAGGTTCTTTAATCCTTATCAAGGGAATAAAGATTAACCTTTGATACATCAATCTAATTTTCTCGCTGTCATGGACACACCACCATTCCATTCCATTTTCTCTTCTTCTTCCGCTCTATCTTCATACTCTCGTATTGCTCCTAGTTTCCTAAATTCGTAGCCTCATCACTTGTATTTCCATGTTCGTAGCCTCGTCACTTATAACTCTGTCGTCCATGCTCAATCGTAATTTGTGGTTCGTAACGATACAGTCTAAAGAGATTTAATCTGTATAAGGTTGAGTATCGAATCTTACCATACCTCAAAGGCAATCTTGAGAAAGGCATTCTTTTCAAAAGAGATACAAGACTTGATATAATTATATAGGATCGATTGTTTATAGGAGATAAATGTATAGTTACTGTATCTTTATTGGGGATAGAGAAGCAAGAAGCAAAATATGGCAGCAAGGTGAAGTGCTAAAGTTAAGTACCAAGTAATGGTAGTTGACTTAGGTGAGATTCTATGACTAAAGATTATTTGGCAAGATTTGAAGATCGAATGGGAAGGACCGCACATGAAGTTATCCAAGATGACAAGATAGGCCATATAGAGGTGGATACTGCAATTATAACAGTTTCTATTTTTAAGATCTAACTATTGTCCATGGATTGTACATGGGCATAATGCTACATGAGTGTCGAGTCTGCTCGTACTATATTTGACACTCGATATATATTATGTGATTAATACTTGGGTCGGTCTGAACTATTCGATCAACCTTCTTAGCTAATCCACACAAGTACCACGGGATGAATCATGCGCTCGAAAGCAATCAAAGAAGATACGTTTGCATCCTATTCTATCATTCACAAAAATAGACACTTTGGTTAAACCAGGTCTATCACATGTAGAGGCGAAGCATCAAAGAGCAAATGTGCACACTCCGATAGATCATTGAGGGAGCAAATGATCCCACTCCGATGCAGGACGGTCGTCTCTGCCGAGTCCCAAGCAGCAACGGGTAGAGATGGAAAGTTGTCGTGGCCCGTCTTCCTTCCCTAGATCTTGACCTAGCTCTCCCCACTCCTTGACCTAATTCTACTGACCTAAATTTGCTAGCCCGATCCTCCTTGACCCCTGACCTACCTCTCCCCAATCCTTGACCTAATTCTGATGACCCAGCTCTCCTTGACCCTTGACCTTATCTCTCCCCAATCCTTGTCCCGATTCTGCTGACTTAATTCTCCCTGACGCTTGACCTAGCTCTCCCCAATTCTTGACCTAATTTTGCTGACCTAATTCTCCTCGACGCTTGACCTAGCTCTCCTTGACCCTTGACCTATCTCTCCCCAATGGCTGATCTAATTCTGCTTGCTAATTCTCTTTTCTTTGCTCAAATGAACATGTGAGGTGTGGTGATGATGGAGTGACATGTAAAGAGATAAGGGAACTCAGAAGAACCAATCGCTTGAGAAGATAACGAAGAAGAAGAAGAAGAAGAAGAAGAAGAAGAAGAAGAAGAAGTCGAGGAGAAGCATACAACCACCATCTCCCTTCTTCCCCTGCAGTCCGACAGACAACAGACAGACAGACATACAGACAGACAGCGATGGCATCATCCATGATGATTTCCGGCTTCCCCATGGCTTCTTCTTCTTCTTCTTCTTCTTCTTCTTCTTCTTCTTCTTCTTCTTCGTTCGCCATCGCTGCTCGCCGAGGGATGTTCGTCCCTAATGCCGCATCGTCATCCTCGGCCCGGGCCAGCAGCGACTCCAATGGCGGAGGGGGCCTCCTCGATTGGCTCAACGATGCCCTCGACAAGCAAGGCTTTGTCGAGACCGATCCCATCCTGAACAAGGTCGCCGGCTCTTCCCCTCCCCCCCCTCCCCCCAGATCCTCCGCTGCCCCAAAGAAAGCCGCCAAGAAAGGACCCTCAACCGGCGGTGATTCCTCCTCTCCCTCTGGCGGCGGCGGCGGCCTCTTCGGCCTCTTCGGCAAGAAGTGAAGCTCTCCTCTCCTTCCTGCATCTGCTCGCCATAAACTGCCCCCAAAGGTATGCTATGATAATCTCTACCCCCTTCCATCTGTGCGTTAAAGAATCGTATGTTGCTTGCTGCCGGGAAAATGTAGTTCTTTTCGCGGGCTGCAGGCTTTGGAATTTGTGTTATGTTAGAAGAATGAGCCGCTTCTTGCCTGGGGATGAAACAGTTCATACTGGAAATCTACTATCCAGAGAGCGCCACAAAGAGCGTGTCCGATTACTTGTTTGCACCTACATCTGTATCAGAGGCTGTGCTTTTTTGCATATATATAGAAGTTCAAATTATAGTTGCAATCATGAAACTAGTACCATGCACGTGTAAGCTTTTTGACACTCGCTCAAATGACAGGTAAGCGGATCGATTTGAAGTATACAACTCAAGGCCCTGGATGCAAGCTCTGGGCAATGAATGAAGCCTTTGGATATCTTTACTTATGAACGAAGTCATTGGATATCTTTACTTTGTAACATCGATTGTTGTAACTAAATTTGTACAATTGAGGTCTATCAAAAAAATTCAGTTCATTATCTTGAATAGCAGATAGAAATTTGGGATGACATTTGCGTACACAACATTAGAAAGATGATCTTCCTTGTATTACAAAGATCGCATACGTGCTTTCATATGCTTAATTCGTGATGGCCCTCCCTCTTCTTATTCTTCTTTCTCTAGTCCTTGCTCTTTTTTCTGTTTCGCATGTGCCAATTCATGTTAGTGGTTTTTATAATGTTTAATCCCCTTGAAGAGAGCACAATGATCATTATTGCCGTTTATTGCTGTATATAAAAGTAGAGATGCATCCATAGATAGATGTAACCTTTGGGACACCCAAGTGTGGCCCGATTTGTGACAGTAAAAGCTCATATGGACAGGTTGAGTTTTAGTCTGTTAGAACACTTGAAATTTGTTTGTCAGGCCATATTTGTATGTAGATAGTAATGGTCAGTAACACCTGCCTTATTTGTTTACCTCCTATACATGTTTTGTCCGTTAAATGTCGTCCACTGTTAAGGATAAGATATATATATAGCATACTGTCACATGGTAAGTAATTGTTTCATAGATCTTCTGCAGGTAAGATCGAACTCTGCAATCATATAGATTCTGTCTAAAGAACTATCTAAACCAAAATCATCTAGTGTCATCCAAAAGCAGTGGATTAGATCCCGATCTTTCTTGGAAATTTTCTACTTCGAAGGATTGGGTTTACAAGAAAGTTCTCAGAGTACTGCCCTTTTGCTGCTTTCTTCCCAATTGGGCTGCAAGGCTCGCTCTTGCAAATGTTTATTGGTCAAGAATTCTATGGATATGTAGGATAGGAAGTTAGTTTTCCATCAAAGAAAATGGATTAATCTCTTGTTCAGTCAGCCCTTTCTATCAAATTTTCTTGAACAACTATCCCAATTGACCAACCATCTTGATCAAGCTCTCAGACTAAATGCAATTAATTTATGATGAACTCCGCATTGGTTAGCCATCAATCAGTTTGGATTACAACAAACCCATGTGTATAGCAGCACATGATGATCCTCAACATTCTATTTTTCATACAGCTCCATCAATAGCAAAGAATGGGCTTAGTATCTGTTTCAACAGTTTGACAGAAAAAATGTAGAGTATATGCATGCAACCTAATTATGCAGTTATTTTTGGCCACTTGAATGTACTTATTGGCACCTTTGTAGTGATCCTTGTAGGCAGATTATAGCCAAGGTGCATTCGGATGATTCCACGAAACTCGAGGAATATTTAGGTAATTGTCTGGTAGTTATTCAGGGTGTTAAGTATACATTTTGGGGCAACATATGATGTTTGGGAATCATGCTTTTAACCTTTTCTGCATCTTCTTGCATGCCAGCTGATGCAAAGATGTTACCCATCAAAACATAAGCTGTGGCACAAGCGCTGTCAAGTTGTGTTATGTGGTCAAAAGCTAGGGCTCCAAACATCACATTTCCCCATTTCCTGCAAGCACCCAGCAGAGCAAGCCAAAGTGCTGGACAATCTGTATGAGGCATGACTTTAATTACCGATACTGCCTTGTCGAAATATCCTCCATATCCCAAAACTAGAATCATCCATATGTGATGCCGAATACACGGAGTAAGACCATATGTTTTGGTCATGTGCGCAAATAGCGATTCAGCCTCATCTGAAAGCCCCGAGTTACTACAAGCACTCAAAACACATAAGAATGTGATTTCATCTGGAGAAAGGCCCTTGATTTGCATCTTTTTAAAATGGTTCATTGCCTCATGGCCTTGTCCTTGTTGGGCATACCCTGTGATTAATGAAGACCAAGAGACCACGTTTTGTTGAGGGAGTTCGTTTTCCAATACTTCTTGCGCTTTTGCAAGTAGCCCACATTTGGCATACATATCAACCAAAGCATTGCCAAGGACCATATCTTTCTTCAACAAGCCCTTAGTTGAAATCGTTTCATGAATCTGTTTACCCTGGTCTATAGCTCCTACAGTGCCACAAACCTTCAGTATGCAAATGAAGGTTACCGCATCTGGGGACAGACCCTCGCTTTGCATTTGTTCAAAGCATTGCAAAACTTCATAACATTGCCCTTGATTGGCATAACCTGCGATAAGAACATTCCATGATACTACATCATGAATTGGCAGTTCTTCGAGTAACTCTTGTGCTTTTGCAAGTAGACCGCATTTTGCATACATATCTACCAAAGCATTTCCGAGCACAATATCTCTTCCCAGCAAGCCCCTCCTTACAAGATCATTGTGAACATGTTTTCCTAAATCAATTGCACCGGTGCTACCACAGGCTTTCAAGATGCAAATAAATGTGACCGTGTCTGGGAAGAGGCCCTCGCTTTGCATCCATCGAAAACAATCCAAAGCTTTATGATTATTTCCCTGTAGGACGTGCCCTGCTATCAACGCATTCCAGGAGACCACATTTCGAATGTGAATCCCTTCAAGGACCTTCTGTGCTTTTCCAAGTGCTCCGCATTTGGCATACATATCCACCAAAGCATTACCAAGTACAACATTTTTCTCTAACAATCTCTTCTGCAAAATCTCATAATGCAGTTTTATCCCTTTGTCTACCGCTCCTACGCTACCGCATGCCTTTAATGTGGCAATAAAGGTAACCACGCCCGGAGAGAGGCCCTCCGCTTGCATCTGGTCAAAACAGTTCAAAGCCTTACAACCTTGCCCTTGGTCAGCATACCCTGAGATTATAGCATTCCAAGAAACTATGTCCCGTACAGGTAGCTCTTCCAGAAGTTCTTGCGCTTTATCGAGCATACCACATTTAGCATACATATCCACTGCAGCATTACCAAGTACAATATCTTTCTCTAGCAATTTCCTACTAGTAATCTCATCATGAATTCCTTTTCCCTTATGCCAGAATCCTAGACTCGCACATGCCTTCAAGATGCAAGTAAATGTGACCACATCTGGAGAGAAGCCCTCGCTTCGCATCCTATCAAAACAGATTATGGCTTCTTGAGCTTGATCATTCTGCACATATCCGGTAATAAGTGCATTCCATGATATGGCAGTTCTAAAAGAAGAACTATCGAAGACATCCCGCGCTTCTTGGAGCATATTGCACTTTGCATACATGTCCACTAGAGGCGTACCAAGTATTGAATTCTCTAAGCCCATACAAATGATTTCATGATGAATTTTCTCACCACTCTCAATAAAGCTTATTCGCCCACATGCCTTCAAGCTGCAAGCAAAAGTAATTGGATCTGGTGAGAAACCCTCTTCTTTCATCTCTTCATAACAATTCATAGCTTCTTGACCTTTCTGGCTATGCGCATAACCTGTAATGAGAGCATTCCACGTCGCAGCGTTACGGACGGGAAGCCGTCTGAGTGCATCTTGTGCTTTTGGAAGGGTGCCACACTTACAGTACATGTCCACCAGAGCTGTGCCAAGCACAACATCCTCCTCTAGTAATCCCCTGCTGAGAAGCTCCGAGTGGATTATCTTTCCTTTATCTACAGATCTTATGCTTCCACATGCCCTTAGAATGCAAATGAAAGTAGCTCGATTGGCTGTGAACGATGTGCTTTGCATGCGTTGAAAGCATTTTAGGGCTTCATGATCTTGCCTGTTGTGGATATAGCCTGAGATGATTTCATTCCAAGAAAGCACACCTTGAACAGGCAGTTCGTCAAGCATTTAAGGTGACCATTTAACATATCTAGCATACATGCTATGTTGGATTGTATCAGGAAAGGACTCTTCTTCAAGGAAACCCCTCAGGATACCAGCATGGACTTGTCGTTCACCGCAATTTACATAACATATTGATGATATAACACCATTTCTTGTATCCATGTATACCACATTTTGGCATAATCACATGCCAACAATAGCTCTGTATCGAGAAGGAAAACCTCTTCTTAAAACATAATGCAGAGAGCATGGCAGATGCTAACAGATTCGGATAATCACCTCACCATCGTCGTTGTAATCATTGGCACTGTACATGGATGCATAAATTACCTAGTGATGATGATTTCACAGATTAACAGTCTTCTTTCCAAGAATATATTATCATCATGGTTTCATGATACATACGTACCACATTTGACATATATTACACATTGATGATAGGATAGAATAGATTCAGATAATTGCCCCATAGTTGTCATCGCCATCATTGACGCAGAAAATGCACGCATATTTGGGAAAAAAATTTACCTGGTTATGACAACATTGATCGGGCTTTTTCCAAAAAATCTTCCTGCCAAGAATATCATCGTGGATTGATGACACATACATACCACATTTGTCATATATTGACACATTGATGATGGCATCAGAACCGGCTCTTTCCAAAGAAACCTGCTTCCCGGAGTATCTTCACGAGCTTATTGAATTATACCGCATTCCAAGTACACATTGATAATGGCAAAACAAATGCTCGTTCCAACAACGAAACCCCCCACCTGGAATATCATCACAAGCTTACTGTACACACACCTACTTTCGAATACGTACATTGAATAGAGATGATGTATGATCTTCTCAAGCAATTTTTCATATCATCGCGTTCTGATGAATATCGTCCACATATGATAGATAATAGGCATCGAATCCTGCGGTTTGAGAAAGTCCACTCTCCTCGGGGACACATTCCTGAAACAAACTGATGATCTCACTGCAAATGCATCGGGTGGGAGAGAACGGAAGATCAGCAGGAAAAAAAACTGTTCCTCAATGGACTGATAGTCCAAACTAACTATTCAAAAACTGAGGATTCCATTTATATAAGATTATTAGTATTAATGGTCTAATGTCTAATGTCTAAAGTTCATTCTGGAGAAGGTTAGGGGTTTGAATCACGACCCAGGCAAAATACAGCATTATTTGTTTGATCGAAGATTATAAACGAGCTTACAATCGATCTTGCCACAAGGTCTCCGATGGTCTTCACATCATGTCATAATAATAACAACACGCGATCCCCAACCTAGAACTTTGGTTCCTTTGATGAGGAGTCAAGATACCTCACCACCTCTCTTGGATGCAGTTTAAGCAATTTTTGCAAGCGATCGACCGAGCAGAAGCTTGTCTCGTCATTTTTTCCCCCTTTGATGATGCCTTTGAGTTTCTCTGTTCTACTACTCTCTTTCTGGTTTCAATAGAAAGGATTTCCACAAGTCACACGAGTTTGTTGGTCCATAAGACAGTTTTCTCCGGTTCCATTTTGCCCTCGCACCAAACAGTTGACCATTTGTGTCCGCAAAACTTGGGCTCCAAATTGTGGCGTTTCTCCTCGATGGAATCGCTTGGTGGAATTGTGTGCAATCCCTTCTTTTATATCATCTCATACTTAAAAAAGGCCGTGTACGAACTTGTCCTCCCATGAATTTAAAAGATGAGCTTGGTTGTTTAAAAATTAACCACCTCGGTTCAGCCTACCATGGGCCACCATCCCTGGGCTACTGAGCTTGATGCTCTTCAGAGCATGAAGTCTTTCCAAGGTTACTCAACTAATTTACTTTAATAAGGCTTAGCTCTAAGCTAATGGATCCACCTCAACAAGCCCACTATGAACTCGTTCGTGAAAGAGTAATGATATCCCATGCCACCTTAGATCTTGTCCATTGATCCCAGACATCGCACACCATCCTCTTCGCTTGGGTAATACACGATTCGGAGGAAATCCAACTTGATGGTACATACCATATAGTCGATAGGAGTATATAGTTGAGCAATAGAGAAGCTTGCTTCTCACCAACTGCACCTCTAGTAAAGATCTGTACCCACCTCCTTTTCAGATCTATCAAAACTTTGGACACTTTGGACAAGCTTTGTCACTTACCTAGAATGCCATCTATTTATGTCAGTAATGAGGGCACCTGATCCTTTGCAAAACATATTTAATGCTCTTCTTGCTCTCCGCCATTCACGAGTTCTACATCGAGGAATACCCCCATGCACTTCCGGGGATCTAAGTCCCCACAGATGAATGAGTTTAGAAACATCTGTAGAAAGAGGAAGGGGAGCGATGCTTATCCCCCGGAAAAAGTGTTCTTGGGACATCAGGCATCGCTACTAAGTGAAGTGATTTGCCTCCGTCAAAACAAGTCACACAACATTCGGGGTGCCAAGATGAAACGGATTTTTTCGTCTGTCGACGAGTCACGCACAGACGAGCAGTGAGTGCATCAAAGTATCATCCCATCCCATCACAGCTCGGGAAAACCATCGAGACGGGCAATGCAGAGCTTTGGAATGCCCCAATCTGTCAGCTGGGTTTAAGACTCGTTGATGTTAGCCGCCACCAAATGCAGGATCCAGGGTTTAGGGTTTAGGGTTTAGGGTTTAGGGTTTAGGGCTTACCGCAGGCGGTAAAAATGAAAAAAAAAAAAAGCCAGACAGAGTCTGCATGACGATGACACGAACATCAAGATTCCGAGTCGGATTCGATCGAGACGGGGGTGAGTAGAAATAATATTCTGTTTTGTGATGCCCAACACCAACAAGAGGCTTTGGTTGAGAATCTGATGCATCTCATTGAGGAAGATGATGCATTGCATTGCATTGCAAGCAAAAAAAAAAAAAGCTTGAATCAATCCTCAGTCATGGCCATGGCGATGGCCAAAGGGAGCTTTGGAAATCGGAGAAGAAAAGATGGGAAGAGGAAGAAGATGAAGAGGAAGAGGAAGAGGAAGTGGGCGAATTCCGAGATTCGAGCTCTGTGCTTCAAGGATCCATGGCGCTCTGCTTTCCTTCTTTCTCTTCCTTCCTTCTCTTCCTTCCCTCTCCCAAATCATGAAGCAATCATGTCGCATGATCCCTCCGCCCTCCTCCTTACGTGTGCAATCTTGGGAGTGTGCAGCGCCTCCCGACTTGCTGCTGCTGCCATGATCGACCCTTCCATCGCCATGACTGTGAATCCATGTCCGCGGGCAGCAAGTGTATATCGGAAGCCTGCGCGCTTCAGCTTTCTTCGGCCCTCGGGAGTTTAGAATCCATGGCGGAGGTGATCTGCAGCCCATCCGAGCACCGCTTCTTCACCAGCGGATCCGGATCCAGCATCGGGAGCAACCTGAGCAGCGCGAGCTTCGACAGTCGGCTCCACGCAGCAGCAGCAGCCGTCGGGAGCACGAGTGCCGAGGAGGATGAGACGGCGGAGGAAGAGAATGTGATCGCGAAGCAAGGGCAAGCCATACTCGACATCATTCTGAGCAGGAAGCGGAAGGAGGAGAAGCTCAAAACCAGGGCCTGTACTCTGATCGCTTCATCCTCATCCTCATCGTCTTCATCGCCTTCTTCTGCTTCGTCTGCTTCGTCTGCTTCTTCTGCTTCTTCTTCGTCGTCGTCGTCGTCTTCTTCTTCTTCGCAGCACAGCACCAAACCTCACAAGGAGGCGAATGATTCGAAATGGGCAGCGATTCATGCGCTGCAAGCTAAGGAAGGCGCCATTGGGATGAACCACTTCACGCTGCTGAGCAGATTAGGGTGCGGCGACATCGGCAGCGTCTATCTTGCGGAGCTCCGCACCAACGCTGGCCCAGACCCTAACCCGAACCCTAACCCTAACCCTAACCCTAACCCGAACGCAGGGCCTGGCCCGTACCTGTTTGCGATCAAGATGATGGACAAGCGGTCGCTGGCCAGCAGGAAGAAGATGCTGAGAGCGAAGACGGAGAGGGAGATCCTGGAGAGCCTGGACCATCCCTTCCTGCCGTCTCTGTACGCGCACTTCGAGACGGAGAAGCTGGCATGCCTGGTCATGGAGTTCTGCCCCGGCGGAGACCTGCACATGCTGAGGCAGAGGCAGCCAGGGAAGTGCTTCGCGGAATCAGCTGCAAGGTAATCGCATCTGTCTCAGGGATTTAGGGTTAGGGTCAGGGTTAGGGTCAGGGTTAGGGTTCACGGATTCGAGCTAGGGCTAGGGTTAGGGTTAGGATTAGAAAGATGGTTCACGGATTCGAGCTAGGGTTAGGGTTAGGGTTAGGGTTAGAAAGATGGTTCACGGATTCGAGCTAGGTTTAGGGTTAGGGTTAGGGCTAGAAAGATGGTTCACGGATTCGCGCTAGGGTTAGGGTTAGGGTTAGGGCTAGGGCTAGGGCTAGGGTTAGGGTTAGAAAGATGGTTCATGGATTCGCGCTAGGATTAGGGCTAGGGCTAGGGCTAGGGTTAGGGTTAGGGTTAGGGCTAGAAAGATGGTTCACGGATTCACGCTAGGGTTAGGGTTAGGGTTAGGATTCGAAAGATGGTTGATCGTGGATTTGGCGCAGGTTCTACGCTGCCGAGGTGCTGCTGGCGCTCGAGTACCTGCACATGATGGGCGTGATCTACAGGGACCTGAAGCCCGAGAACATACTGGTGCGCGACGACGGGCACATCATGCTGTCGGACTTCGACCTGTCGCTGCGCTGCATGGTGAGGCCGACGTTGGTGCTCGGGCCGGGGCCGGTGGTAGCGGGGCAAGCGGCAGCGGCCGAGCACCAGCTCGCGGTATGCGAGGTCTCGTGCCATCGTCGTGTCGCGCCGGCCTCGTGCTTCATCCCGAAGCTCTTCTCCTCGATCGACAAGCTCGTGAGCTGCGCGAGGAAGCAGGAGCAGAAACAGGAGCAGAAGAAGCCGATGACGGTGAACTGCAGAAGCCAGCAGCGTGCCGAGACATCTGGGCAGCTGCCGGAGCTGATGGCGGAGCCGACGGGCGCGCGCTCGACGTCGTTCGTCGGCACGCACGAGTACCTGGCCCCCGAGATCATCCGCGGCGACGGCCACGGGAGCGCCGTCGACTGGTGGACGCTCGGCATCTTCGTGTACGAGCTCCTCGTCGGCCGCACGCCCTTCAAGGGCTCCAGCAACCGCGCCACGCTCTTCAACGTGATCGGGCAGCCGCTCGCGTTCCCCGACGGCGGCCGCAGTATCAGCTCCCCCGCGAGGGACCTCATCGAGCGCCTGCTCGTCAAGGACCCGCAGCAGCGTCTGGCTTGCCGCCGCGGCGCCGCCGAGCTCAAACACCACCCCTTCTTCGACGGCATCAACTGGGCCCTCGTCCGCAGCATGACCCCCCCGAAGATCCCAGAGCCTCTCCACCACCACCCTCCTCCTCCTCCTCCTCCGCCCCCGCCCGCATTCGCTAAGCCCAAGATAACTCTCTGCTCGCCCCCCCCCGCCCGTTGCTATGCCCCGGCCGAGCCCGAATCGTATCTGGATCTCGAGTTCTTCTTCTGATCTTCTTACACGGCATTGCATTCCAAGTCGGGTGACCCGAATGATCCTCAAACATGGCATTCGCTCGGTCAATCGATAGCTTCGGGCCCGCACCAACAAAATGCTGGTCTGTTAGACAATCTTTTTACATGGAATGTTTCTCCTCGTCCTTACTCGCCAATGGCATCGCAGAGCCACCGAGATTTAACCGTTTCAATGGCTCGGCGATCATGTACGAATTCGACGTCTCTAAGTCCAGAAGACAACCGGTCTCAATGGCTCGACGATCGTGTACGAATTCGACGTCAACTGTTTTCATCGACTAATTTGCAGAGAAGACAGGACCATCTTGTGCTTGCTTGTAGCAATCAAACAGTGCCTTGGGTTTGTTGATTTTTGTATTTTTCACTGTTTTGCCCAGGCATGGGGGCGCAATACAACAAAGCCCACAATGAAGTTTTTGCATTGTTGAAATTCATCAGAGATAGAGATCAAAACCGTGTTATGGGTTTTTGATTTTGTACTTGCTGTTTTGCCCAGGCATGGGGCCGCAATACAAAGCCCACAATGAACTTTTGGATCGTTGAAATTCATAAACGATCAAACAGTGCCATGGGGTTTTATATTTTGCACTTGCTGTTCCCGGGCACAATACAAAGCCCACAATGTATTTGGATTGTTGAAATTCATCAGCTGTTCAAGTAAAATGTCTGCTAGCTTTCGATTACTAGCTAACATCAGCAGCATAATTTCAACACTTTGTGAAAAGTATCCAAAGAACTGTTTCAATTGCTTCCCGAAGTGTTGAAGTTATGCTTCTGATGTTCTTTGGATACCACCACACTTTTTCAATTCCTGCAATACTGCCAGCAACCACATCATCTCCAAACAAAACATAAAAACCGAGACGGGAATACTAAGCTCCCAATGCTCGATGCCTCCGAATAAAAATCCAATGTGTTGTTTCTTCAACTAAAATTGTCCAGAGATGCAAGCAAAATACATGCAAAAATATGCAAGGTGGCCGTAGCCCAGTACTTGCTTCCCTTGGCTACCACCATGGTTGCATACTTCAAAGAGCTGTTGAGAAAAATCTGAGATATGGAAATTAGATTATACAGCCAAAGCGCCTTTGGCTCGAGCAATCATCTAGTCTCGAGACCTCAAACCCTGTTTCATTATAAATAAGAATTCCAGTTCCATGATTGACCGATTGAACTGGTATGGATATGCGATTACATTTATGCATACAAATGAAGCGGAGAACTATGCCTTCTTGAAACTACCATATATCCGACTTACCGCTTCAGTAAGCAGCTACATCTTCGAAGCTCCAAAGAGAGACCAAGGCATCATTCTCCGGAAAGAGCCCATCTAGTAGCAGTGTGTTTGCCCCGCAATCCAACAGCTGGGCACCACCATTGTCGGCGAACGAGAGTGAAGCATCATTGTCGGGAAAGAATCCGTCCATCGAATCTCCCCTGCTATCAGACAGTTGGTGTGCATTATCGTTGTTGTCGGGAAAGGAGGAAGATGTGATCTTCCACAGTTCGTCGAGAGAAGGTTTCTCCTCCATTCCTGACATAGCTGCTGATCCATATGTCAGTTGTTGCTCCTGCAGAGTGTCATGACCAACAATGTCCTTGTTGAATGTGGGCAAATAGCTCGATGTCGAAGAGGGTGTGTCGAATTCCAGAATGGACAAGCCAGACCCGAAGGGTGACCCTTTAGCATCATGAGAAGCAAACAGTTTGCCTCTGGCATTTGTGGGCAAGAATTCACTAGCCTTAATATCAGGATTCAGAGCTCCAAGCAGCCGGCCGCTGTCCAACGAGCCACCCGCGCCACTTCTCAATGCTTCGCAGGTGGAATCGAGCACAGAACAGTTGCGAAGCTCGGCCTCGGCGCAGTTGGACAGCAATGGAAACTCTGGAAGACGGTGATGATCACCATGAACCCCTTGCTGATGATGCTGTTTCACATCCCGAGCTGCTTTCGGACACCAGTGTAGATGATCAGATGGAAGCCCACTCACTTCACTGCGCCGCTGCTTGATCGAGAGCGATCCGAATTCCCAATCGTTACAGCTGGAGCTCTTCAGAGACCAGAGGCAGCCATCTGCCGAGCTAGCCTCCTTCATAGCGCCCGGTGCATCTGCTGCCAGCGTGCGGCGAGGAGGCTTCCAGTCTCCTTCTGATCTCTTCTTTGTATCCATGGTAAGAGGCAGAGCAGGACTGCTCCTACGAGGAGGAGCTTCAAACATGTTAGGACTCACAGAGGCCGTGCTGAATCCATGATCCGATGATTCTTTCTTCTCATTGCTGACACCAATACAGTGTGAGGGCTGCTTCTTGGACACAAAGGCCTTACTGGGCCGCTTCGATATCTTCTTGTCACGGATCATGAGAGATGCAGGCTCCTCAAGTGTGAAATTGAGCTTCGCTTTCTTGCCCCGTATCTTCAGAGCTGCAGCATCATAGGCACAGGCAGCTTCTTGGGCAGTGTCAAACGTGCCGAGCCACACCCTGACACCTTTGCGAGGGTCCCTTATCTCCGCCGCCCATTTGCCCCATGGCCTCTGCCTGATTCCCCTGTATGTATGCTTCCTCTCTCTCGCTGCAGATTTATCAAATCGAGAGGTTAGTCCACAATACAACATACACATGCCTCTTATGCTTTACTTTACACCTTGAACAAGATCCTCCAATCTAATCATCCACACTCGCAGATATGTGTGTGTAGATATTCCAAGAACGTGTAATTTTACAGACAAGGCATTGCATGTATCGCCCATCTATTGAGGGAGAATTTCAAAAGCTAACAAATACAGAATTGTATAAGCCAGAAACGTGCTATTTCACATGTAAAGAATTGGATCTTGGATATGATCACCCATCATTTGGCAAAAAGATGCATACATACATACATACATACATATATATATGCAAGAGAATACAACAAATTTTGATTTTCACATGCAAAGTACTGCATGTAAGTTAAGATTTCCCATCCTTTGACGAAGATTTCCATACCATCCACACAGATGATACTGTATGTTCCAGACCGTTAACAGTATACCTCAAAGACACAGATTTTATGCATGTGCAAGCGTGATCGGCCATCATCCAGAGGAAACGCCCACCACATGTAGATGCATCCATGGATCTAAGTTCCGAGAGCATGTTACACCAGCATCCCGAGAAGACTTTGCATGCATCTTGCCATCATCCACTCTTTTGACATCCGTGAAACATCTACAGATGTGGGCATATCACATCTTCCAAGAACATACCGTGTTAAAGGTAGAGAGGCCTTACCGGCAGAAGAATGTGAAGGTGGAGAAGAGACGGGGAGGAGCTTGGTGGAAGCTGAATGAGACACTTCATCTTCTGAGACCGAGGACGACCCCTTTCCATGCTTCTTCTTCTTCGGTGGAGCAAGCTCGTCGCAGAAAATATCGTCGATTCCGAAGGAATCCGAGGAATCGAGGCGTCGGAGGGGCTTAGGGTGTTCGGAGGAGGAGGAGGAGGAGGAGGAGGAGTCGTGGTCGGCAGAGAAATCACAGACGCGGGTCCAATCGAAGGCGTCTTTGGGGATGGAGAAGTTGCCACGGCCGGATATGACGGATCCCCAACACATGGTTGTTGGCACAGGGCGATGGAATTAGGGTTAGGGTTAGGGTTAGGGTTAGGGTTAGGGTTAGGGTTAGATCTGTGGCAGCTGCAGGTACAGAACAGAGC
>JBBBWG010007025.1:0-10864 GCA_037176905.1 Azolla pinnata | reverse complement strand
ATGCACAAAGGAGGCTGGCTACATAATTATAAATTTAATACATGGTTACAGAAAGACGAGTATCCACGCTGTGCCTATTTTTGGACTTAATGATTACTCATGTATAATTAAAAAACTTTCGTCCATTTCTTTTCCTTGCCTTGCTCATTTACATCAGAAAAGTTGTACCGAAGTTAAATAAAGCATTATGAACTATAGGAGACGAGGATTTGCAATAAAAAAGCATGTAAAGAGTGAACCTAACAAAATGAGGATGTATAAAGTGATAAAATATAGGTCCTGCAAAAATTTCACATATAACACACAGTGAATAGTTTAGCATTCCTATATAATTCACTGATTCCCAGGAGTGGGTGAAGGTTCAGAAATAATACTAATAAAAAGGAATGCCAGGTACATGAGCAACCACATCAAGTTTCTATAACTTCTGCTAAGAGGTAACATGAACCTACAAGGCTCGACTCACATACTTGGCTTAGTTAATGTGTGTTTCACAGTGAGATTGAATACCAATAACTATATTTGATTGAATACAAGAGAAGAACTCTTGTGTTTAGCGCATGATTCTCTGACACATTAAGAGTTAAAACAAGGTCGATCTTCCCAATCCAGTTCCGTATATAGAATGAACATCACCCGTAAGTTATATTTATGGTTTGAGCAACGTACCTATCATCTTGGATATCCAGGGCAGCAGGTTTTCTACCATTATAGTTAGTAGCATCTGAACTGTATACTGGAGAGAATCCAAAAGATAGCAAAGTAAGAAGTCCTTGTACAAAGCCAAATCAAGCATAAGAAACCAAGTACTACAACAGCAATACAGCTCAAAAGCAGAAACCCATTATATCAACTCATAGCAGATTTGGGAGAAGATAAAGGAAGAGAGTGACGAAGCAACAAGGTGAACAGCAAGAGCACAAAAGTCAGATCTTAGAACCGAGTCATTCATAAAGACTATCTAAATGATCACCTGCAATCAATGGAAAACTGAAAATTCATAATAATGAGAAATACAGTAATGAAATCCATGGTGGCTTGAGAGTTCAGGTTGTGGTTGTTGATGACAGTAGTATTAAAAGAAGAAGAAAGCATTGCATATCTATAAAAGGCTAAATCATTGTACCACGCAAATCATGATTACAAATATGGATGATTCCAGGTTATTTACCTTCTGGTGGGCATATATTTTGTGATGCCTGACTTGTCTCATTGGATAGATTCGGCCTTTACGAGCAGAAGTTTCTCATTATTCAAGAAGGTGACGTTTCTTTAGTTCCATCATTCTGGCTCATGTTATACATCAGTCAAGAATTACACAAGAGAGATATCAACTAAGCAAAGGGGCTACAACAGGTTGGGGAATAGCAAATTGATGGGCATGTAAACCCCATCTGATTAAAACTCAACCTCACCATTCCTGTTAGTTACAGATAAACATCATTATATTTAGTCATCAAAGGATCTTTTCCTAGTTTGGGGATCTCTCTATGTTGGATCAGCAGACACTGGAGATATTTCCAAGGGAAAATTCCACTCTATGAATCAAAAGTCTGAAGGATTATTTTTGTCACCTTTAGTTGTTTTTATTTCTAGCTAATATAATAAAGCATTACATCTCATATTGCAGTCACACTTTTGAGTTGAAAAAACAAATTATGCATCTTAGTCAGGAACTCCCATTGGCAGTAAGAACAACTTGAACTCCCTAATTAAAGTGTCCAACATGCATTTATTGATAGTTCATCTCCTCCAATGCATATCAATAAATGAAACCTAAGACCAATTTAATGGTAAAGAGAGTGAAAAAGAGAACATTCTTTTTCTTTGTAGTGTGAGAGCGGTATAAGAAAATGCATAATGATGCTGAGTACGTTCCTTTTAACTGAATAGCCATGTTGAAACATCTCTGGCATTGGTTCGTGAGATATGTCAATATCTTTCCTTCAATATTCCCTATGATTTTTCGTTCTTGTTTATGTGTTCTCTCTATCCTGTGTTCCAGATTATGTGTGCTTTTTATTGTATTAATCAAGATGTGAAGTATCCCGCAGTTAATAGATCCCAAATTTGAGGCCCTTCGCCAGGGATTTCCTCAATGAAAAAGCATAAGACCAAACTCATTTTAGACTATTAAGTTTCACAGTCATGGTCTCCTTGCAAGAGAAAAAGAGAGATGATTTTGGATATGACTAGTATCCAGAGTTAAACAGGTTTTAGCAGACATTGGAACCTACAATTTGGAATTACTTTTTTATAAAATTCAAAAACTGTTCGATAAGTTACACTTGGAGTAAAAACAAAGAATACAATTTCTCGAGAAAACACAAACAGGATACAAAGCTAGGCCTATCGTGATAAACAATTGGCAATCTTTAAACTAGTAAAAATTTGTTGATATTCTTTTATATTATATATGCTGAAAAACAGTAGGCCTTGTACAAAAACAACAGCATGACTCACATCCATCAAGAATGTGCCTCAGGGCATAGCACATTCTTATCCAAAGTATTATCCTTTCCACCTGCAGACAAATTCTGCTCTTGCATACTAGGAGAGAAGTAATACACAAGAACAACGTTTTGATACGACAACATGGCATGCAGAAAATAGTGTGCATAAACAAGAAATGATTTCCCTTCATTTGTGCTCTTTGCATCATTACTTAAGAGCACGCTTATGAGTGTGTGAACTTGGAGATTTATGATAAAGTTTCTCCAAAGAACATGCCAGATGAAATGTAAGCATTATGCCTTGGATTGAAGATTTTTTCCTACTTGAAACAATCCAAACTAAAGGGTTCTTAGTATGGTCCCATTAGAACGGACATATGTCAACAATCATAAGTATGTGTTGATGACATGTGAGAATGATGGTATGTCCTACAAGTGGACAAACGGTAAGGTAAGGCACAATTATAATATACATTGGAAGCATGTGAGAAAGATGTTATGTACTATGATTGGTCAAAAGCACAAATCAAACCTGGAGATATAATTCATTTGTAACATATGAGAATGATAATGAAAACTGAAATAGATATGAGAATGATCGTATGTCCTACAAGTGGTCAAATGGTCAGGTAAGGCACAAACATAATATACATTGGAAGAAAATATTATGTGCTATGATTGGTCAAAACAGATCAGACCTGGACATACAATCCATTTGTAGCATATGAGAATGATAACGACAACTGCAATAGATATGATGCAATGGGAGTCGAATCAAACAGGATTAACTTACATCTTGAGAGATATAGCCTTGAAGTAAAATCAAGGATGACACTTGAAGACCTCAAATTCATTGACTTGCATCGTCCTCTTTCTCTCCATGGCATATGCTGTAGTAGAATTTTTTCAAGGGTAGCACGTTTGCTGAATTCTGATATGCTGTTTTGACCTGATACATGTCTACAACAAAAGACCTGCCTTCTGCTTTCAGTGACTTTTTTCCATATGGAGAAACTCTCACTCATCCTCTTGCCCATGGAGAATGAACCCTCAGTGTTGCTTGTGAAAGGAGATGGTAAGGAATCCCAGATGGCAGACAATATGTGTCTAGCTCCATGACGAGAAATCCGTTGAAGATCTTTCAGGACAAGAAGGCTGGCCCAACCTGATAACAAATTCAGAAATTTACCATCATGATGATGACAAATCTTCTGAACTTTTTCATGGACAAGAAGCTGCAGTAAACTTCTCTGAAATTCTGGTCGTGTGCCATCCTCTATGCAATGAGGAATATGAGGAGGATCCCTTAAAACAAGAGAATGATTTGTGCACAGCTTCACATTACGGAAATATCTCAGCCCCATCTCTGAACTAGGATTGACACTAAAAGAAGAATCTTTCTTTGCATTTCCATTCCCATTCACATTCGTGATTGCACTTGCACTCGCCCTTCCCGTTGAGTTGGACTTTGCATTTGAGAAGGCTGGCCTCACATAGTTCTTCGGTATACGCATTCCGGTTACGACCCCAATCTTCTCCCAGAGAATCTACGACTCTATTAAGAATCTTGAAATATCCACAATCTCTCCAACAAACGGGGGATCAAATCTTCATGGAGACAAAGCGTGGGGGACTAAGAGAGAATCTGCTTCTCTCAGTCTCTACCAGAGACACCAAAACTCGATCTTGAAGCTCAGCCTCTCTCTCTCACACACACAAAAGGATAGCCAAGCATCCGGTAATCATGTGCTGCGCATTGTCTTGCACAAGGGCCGAAAACAACAGCTGAGAAAATGCGTACTTGCAGAAGCTGGGAAGACCGAAGAAGGAGCTGATCAATGCGGTGAGGTTGAAGGAGAGGACAGCCATTTGCAGGCGCTCGGAAGCTCCTCCATAGCCAGGAAACGCCGCATGTGCATATCATATATGCATGTTGCGTATGTGCGCATGTATGTATGCATGCATATGCATCTGTGTGTATGAGCATGTATGTATGCATGTAGGTCTATGTGGTGATGTATGTATGACCATGTATGGATGGATGTATGGATGTGAAGCATATGGTGTATATGCATGGATGGATGGATGGATGGATGGATGGATGGATGTGGGCATGTGTGTAGGTGACCTAAATATCACAGATGAACCCTCACAAAAAAAATTAGAGGGGATCTTGATAAATGGTTGTATGGTTGCTAAGTAAACTCAATTAATCGCAGCATATTCACCTCCTTACTCCGTTCATCGGCAAAGCCAGTTTGCGTGGCCATCCAACATCCACTTGTCGCACGCTTCTCGTTTGGATGCTGACGATTTGATGTGCTTGTGAAAAGAGTTTGGTGAGTGTCAACTCTCAATGCCCCATGGCTCAAGTAAAGAGTCTTAAGTTCGAGTCCCGCAAGCTGCTGCCTATTCTCTTTGATAACTAATGATAGGATCTACCAATTGGTCATAAGCATAAAACAAATCTTTGCTCCAGTTTTACGAAGACGGTTAACTTACCTATCTCACCAACCAAGAGTCATGCTCTAGTTCCACCTGTACAGCCACCCACATGACAACTGCACAGAGTTTTTGGGGTTGCATAAACAAAATCATTACCTGTATGCTCTCCAAACTGCATGTTTTCCCAAATAAACTCATTGCATTAGTTATAACTTGGTCACAAATTCTTACATCAACTCAAGCAATGCATAATGATCCATCTATCATTTGAGTACGTAATCGAAGGTGGAAATATCCAGCGAGGGGCTGGTATTTCTATTCTACACTTTTGTTGTTATATAAGAATAGAACAAGTTCATGTTCCAATTCTCATGAAACCAAAGTCTTTCTTAACCATAATCAAGAAATCAAGTTATTAGATCATATAGCTATCACAAGCACATAACCAAAATGTCATTAACTTTATAGTATTGGTCTTTAGTACTAACCATTATATCATCTTACTTACTTCAAAAGTTATATTTTTCTATAGCATTACATATATATTTTGTATAGAACTTATTAAAAAATAGTCGTTAATTCCTATTAATGCATGATTACCAAGTGGTGCACATGCATCAACCGGAACCAACTATAAAAGTGGACGAGTTGGCAATAGTGAACCATTCCAATTCAACCCCGGTCTTCAACACTCTTACACTCTTAATCTTCTTCATTTGGTCTTGTTTACTTTCTTGTCAATTCTTGTCGTTTCGAGTCAATCATTATCCATGAGCTTAGCCCTTGACAGTTTGAACCAGACTTATCAACTTTTTTTTTCCAAGTATCAAGTCAAAGTCTTCTTATCATAATGGAAACAATTAATAAGCAAGAGTATAATCATATTTTGTCAAAGCTTGATTCTCTAACGACAAAATTTGTCATATTAGAACAAGAAAATCAAAAGCTTCTTGGGGATTTGCACCATGTGAGTGTAGAAAAGGCACAACAACATAAAGAACTTTCTAAATATGTTCAATAACTAGAACTAATTGTATTGTCTTTTCGACAACAAGGGTCAACATCTCAAAACTCCATGAAGGAGCCAAAGATAAGTTTGTCAGCAAAGTTTGATGGTATAAAGTCATAATTTTGGGGATTCTTAAATCGTATGCACCTTGTGATTAATATGCATCCAAACCGATATCCAAATGGTACATCTTGAGTTGGACTTGTTGGAAGCTTATTGATAAGAATAACAATAGCATGGTTTGCACCCTTGTTAGAGAAAAAGTCTCTTATCTTAGAGAACTTTGAAGCCTTTATTGTTAAATTCCAAACAAGTTTTAGTGATATCGATAGTGTTAAAACAACGATAAACAAAACCAGAAGATTGCGTCAAGGAGATCGACTTGTTTTAGCGTACGTTGTCGTAATGTACACGGTACACCCCTTCTAAATAGTAAAAATATAAAAATAAATAACATATTGATAAACGACTAATATACGTGGACAGGGCAAGACTTCAACCTTGTACCTTCACGTCACTAGACTCAAGGTTTTTCCATTATACTCCGATAAATAAAATTAAATGCATCCACATAATATAGTAACAAAGCTCATGTACATTTACAAGGCACGCATGCCATGAGCGCATGCACAACTAGTGTGCATGAATGCATGCATAGCTATTTTACCCCTATAGAAATCAATTATAAAATCTATGACAAAGAACTTTTGGCAATTGTGGATTCTTTTGAGCAATGACGACATTTTTTTAAAGGTTTTCCTCACCAAATCATTATTTACAATGATCATAAGAATCTCGCATACTTTCAGAATGTTCGAGTTCTAAATAGAAGAGAAGCTTGATGGACACAATTCCTCACACAGTTCAACCTCTTGATAACATATCGACCAACAATACAACAAGGTAATGCAGATGCCTTACCTCAACACTCTTATTTAGCACCAAAACCAAGGGATCCAACTTATGATCACAAAAAAGAAGTGCTTTTAAATCTAAACCGTTTCCAATTAATGGTAGCTAATATTTCTGAAAGACTATTAGATTCAGGTTTTCTTGATTCTATCAGCTCAAAGACTATGAAATTCCGGTTTTCTTGATTCTATCAGCTCAAGGACTCAGATTCAGGTTTTCTCGATTCTATCAGCTCAAAGGCTAGCAAATCCAGGTTTTCTTGATTCTACCAGCTCCAAGGCTATCAAATTCAGGTTATCTTGATTCTATCGATCAATCGGCAAAGTAGTAGTTCTTTTTCCACCCCAATGCACCAAAGTAGCATTCGTTCCAGCGAGCACGAGACACGGGGGGCAGCGTCCTGCGCCCGGATGAGCAGGCATTTAAAGACATCGTCCGTGCCATTCACGACGGTAAAAACGTGCAAAGAAGGGTTAAAACGCATACGTAGCGGACGAAACGGAGTACGAAGAAGAAAATCTGTCAGAGGCCGTCCTTCCGGCATTCAGTGCCCGGACAAGAAGAGGAGGATTGTGCGAGCCACGGTTCTGTATGTTGTGTACACGCCCGATGCCAAAGCTTCAAAAGAAAGACAAGGGAAGAAGGGCCGCCACCCACCCGCGATCGAATTCGCTGGAGCGCCCAATATTCAATCATGGTGGGCCTATCGGCGATCTGTTACCAACCATCCCCCGGCATCAGAACATGATCGTGATTTTGATGATGATGATGATGATGGTGATGATCTGGTGGCGGTGGCGGTGGCGGCAGATCTGATGCAGGCTCACGCAGCTCCAGCAAGCTACACTGTCACGCACTTGAGGGCGTAGAAGAAGAAGGAGAAGAAGGAGAAGAAGGAGAAGACACAATCTACAACAGACATTGGAAGCGGCACGCCAAAAGAATCAAAGAAGGCGCCCATCGAGAGGGAGGAGGAGGAGAGAAGAGAACGCTTCCTGCAAATTGCACGGAAGAATTGACGAGTACGGCATAGGAGTAAATGATGGATTGTACATGGAACTGATTCCATTCAATGCGCAGTGTTGACACACAGAAGGCGATCAGCACCGGACGCGGAAAGAGAAAAAGGTGGGGGGGGGAGGGGGGAACAGCCCATTAGCAGAATATGTACATTGATGGATGGATTGATCGACTGACTGATCGCGGTGAGAAAGCGGGGATGGAGCGATTTACATTTTTTTCTGCAGAAAAAACACACACACAGCTCGCCCTCTTTCTTCTTTTTCCAGAACAAATGCAGACGATAATCCAAAGGGGGGGGGTCGGACGGAGGGGGAAAGCCAAAACAAGAAGAAGAAGAAGAAGGAAGCAGCAGCAGAAGAAGCAGAAACGCGACACAATAATAATAATCTGCCTGCCAAAGAGAGAAAAAGGAAGCAAAAGGGGCGGATTACAAAGGAACGGAGAATATAGATTAGGATAACGAATAGGGCGGGAGATGAGGATAATGAATATAGATTAGGATAATGAAGGGCGTTGAGCGTGTAGGGGTTGGGTTGGTGGGGAGATTCAGGGTATGTAGGGTTCAGTGACAAGGGGATTGGGGAGTGGGGGGGGTTTAGGGTTTGGCGACGAGGGAGGGGAGCAGGGATTTTAGGGTTTAGCGATGGGGGGAAGAAGGGAAGGGGATCATGCACGGTTTAAGGTTGAGAGGGGTGTAGAGGGTTTGTAGGGTTTCGCGGCGTTTCGGTTTTGGTCGTAGGCTGTGCAAGCAATCGAGAATCGATCGTCGAGACGATATTAGGGTTGATGACGATGACGATGACGATGACGATGATTAGGGTTAGGGTTAGGGTTTGGTGGGCGGAAGGGCGGCGGCGGCGGCGGCGCGGGACGACGGCTTGACGGAGCCGTCGCCCTGCGTGAGCATGATGTACTTGTCGCGGCGCGTGAAGGTGGTGCACTCGAAGCCGAGCGTGGCGGCGAGCAGCTTCTGGATGTGGTTGGCGACGTCGATGGCGGGGCGGCCGCCGGCGCCGTGCGTGAGCGCGGGCGGGAGCTGGTCGAGGAACGTGAGCTCGTACGCGGGGAACGGGTTCATGAGGAAGAAGAAGACGTCGAAGGCCTTGAAGCCGCGCACGGTGTTGCCGTAGAACATGCCGACCTTGGGGAGGGCGGCCACGGGGACGATGCGGTCGGTGAGCTCGGCGAAGAGCGCGCTGAAGCGCAGGAGGACGGGCTCGCGGCACGTCGTGCCCTCGGGGCAGATCACGAGGTTGCCGCGGCGGAGGAGCGTGCGGATGTCGCGCGCGTCCTTCTCGCGGTCGCGCGTCAGGCGGACGGTGGGGATGGGCGAGATGATCTCGGTCACGCGGCTCAGCGAGTACGTCACGGCCGTGACCTGCCGGCCGAGCGCGACCGACAGGAACACGGGGTCGAGGCACGTGCGGTGGCAGCAGACGAACAGCACGCCGTCGCCGTCGCCGTCCTTTTCGGCGCCGCCGTCCCTTTCGCCGCCGCCGCCGCCGCCGTCCTTCTTGGCCGCCGGCCGCGGCACGTTCCCCTTCACTGTCAGCCCGATCCCCAGCATCTTGTACATGAGCGGCACGTACGGCAGCGGCGTGTTCACGCACACCGCCACGCGCAGCAGCGCCAGCGCCAGCCCGATCGGGAACCACAGCAGCGTCAGCAGCGCCACCAGCGGCGTCGGCCGCCGCACCAGCCGGCCGTCGTGGAACACCACCGGCTTGAACAGCCGGTGCATCGGCACCGCCTCCTCCTCCTCCTCCTGCTTCCCGCCGCCGCCGCCGCCGCCGCTCCGCACCATGTATGCCTCCTGCCCCATCATCATCATCATCATCATCATCATCATCATCATCATCATCATCAGCATCGTCATCATCACCACCACCATCAATCAATCAAAAGCCTGATTCAATCAATCAATCAAGCCATCTATCTGCCTCCCCCTCATCATCCATGCATCCATCCATCCAGGCAATCGCCATCATCAACCCTCACCGCCATCATCATCGATGGCGCGCTCCATCACAAGCTTCACCACTGGAGCCATCCTCAATCATCAGTCAAAGACACCACACCTCCATCATCGTCACCATCATCATCCTCAATGGTGCGCTCCATCACAAGCGTCATCACTGGAGCCATCCAGACAAAGTCACCACCTTCACCATCATCCTCGTCATCAATGGCCCGCTCCATCACAATCGTCATCGCCGGAGGAGCCACATCATCATCAACCACGCCATCACCATCTGCATCAACGGAGCGCTCCATCGCACTCATCAGTGGAGCCATCATCCTCGATCATCAGTCACGCCCATCATGATTCGTTCATTCATACAGTCCGTCAATCATCAATCAAGCCCATCATCATCAACCATCAATCATCGAATCATGCCCATCCATCATCATCATCGATCCACAGAATGCAACGCTCTAGATGCAGGTAGCAGTAGATGGATGACGCAAGCGCAGCCCATCATCATCCATCTACATAAAAGAAAGCAAGCTCTATGCAAATCCCTCCAAAGAGAGCAAAGCTCGATGGAGTGAGCAAGCAGATCAATGACGCCACGCCGAGGGCAGCGGCGTTGGCGGCGGCTCATCCATCCATGCATTTATTGTACCAGCCGAAAGGGAAGAGAGAGAGAGAGAGTCGAGTACAGTTCCATTTAATGGCAGGCTGGCTATGGCTATGGCTCTGGCTCTGGCTCTGGCACTGCCGATCACTTCGGACAGCTGCCCTCGCTCGTCTTCATTCACATTAAAGAGAATGAATGTCCTCTACTTTCCGGCCTGCAGATTCAAAGCTCCTTTCTTCCCTTTTTTTCCGCGCTGATGCATTCATTCATTCATTCATTCAATGGCCGTAAAATCCCCTCGGTCTCACCACCCACCACCTCCCTCCCTCCCCTGCTGCGTTCGGATCAGATAGATCCCAGGTTTAAAACGATGAAAGGAAGATGGAAGGCAGATGGAACGCATGTGGGCCCACGATCTCATCTCAGTAATTTCCACCCCT